>CABHPP010103011.1:0-20677 GCA_902168425.1 Peromyscus attwateri | reverse complement strand
TGGAGACAGAGTGCAACCAGGCTTAAGGCAAAGAGTACCAGCACAAGGCATAAATATGACATTGGTAGAGTCCTGCTCACTGGATGAAACTTGGGAATGGGCTGTGGGCAGGTGACTTGAGTGATGTATATGCTTATGAAGATGCGCATAAGGGTTGTGGGTCTAAAAGATGCCCCAGTATTTGTGATTCCTAATGCCCTGAAGTCTTCCTCCTCTCTCCCTGCCTGTGCAGTATATTCTAGCTCCACCTTCACCTCTCAGCCCATTTACCCCCAATGTTTCTCCTTTGGACTGAATGGCAGGACCAGGGGCCACGCTTATGGTGTTATATGCCTCCCCCTTGCCCCATGAGTGATAGCTGACATACTACCTTAAGGTGCTGGGGAAGGCCATGTGCATGACACCTGTCACTGGATGGTTGGGGTCCATTATTAGTCTAATAATTAGTCATTATTAGAAGTTATTAGTCAGGTACAGGAAGATATTGCTTAGAACCCAAGGGTTGCACTTGGGAGCCTTTGGCCAACCAGAGGCTGCAGGACACAGGCTCTGTGGTAGTAAGTGGGTGTGGTCTCCTGATTTATAAGAGAGACTATGATTGATTTGCTTGAATGATTCTGTGGGCCAGGGAAAACAGGGAGTATTGTATTAGGGATCTGATGCATGAGAGCTTGGTCTTTTGGTTTAGAATGTCTCCTGGGCTAGAGGACTTTTTCTGGGGAGAGGAGCTTGTCATTCGGCCATTGGAGACCTTCTAATTTTACCAAATGTCACCACTTCCACTTCATATTATCTTGAAGACTAATTTCAGGCGTTATACCATTGCTGTCAAAACTGAAATTGTGGCTGGGGCACTAGAAACAAGTATGGCATGGAGTTCACGGAATGCATGGAATGCATAGAATGCACGGAATGCATGAGCGGGTGAGACTGGTGAGGATAATGGTGGCAATAGCAGCCAGGAGCTTGTATCATCACCCATTGTGGTCACAACCTGCTTTGTTTCTCTTGTTGAGGTGACCAAATACCTGAAAAGAAGTGACTTAAGGAAGGAAGAAGGTGTTTGGCTCACTGTGTGAGGGTACAGTACACCATGGTGGGGAAGCATGGTAGCGAGAGTGTGAGATGTCTGGTCACGATGCAGACACAGTCAGGAAGCAGAGAGAGATGGATGCTGGTGTTCAGTTCATTCTCCTTTTTATTCAGTCCAGGACCCTAGCCCAGAGGGTGGTGTGGTCAATGTTTAAAGCAGATCCTCCTCCACCCTTAGTTCAACCTCTCTGGAGACATACTCATAGACACACCCAGAAGTGTGTTGGTGTTTTGCCTTGGAGATTCTAAGTCCAGTCAGGTTGTTAATGAAGATAAGCTATCACGCCACTGTGTCTAGAGAGAAGATGCCCCCCACACCAGGATCTGTGATATTCTCTTGGTCCTCACTGCCTTATATAAGACTTGCAATCACTTCCTGATGCAGGTGGGCACTGCTGGCCTCAGGTAACAGAAAAGCCACTTGGGGAATAACAGGGTCACCATGCTGGAAGAGCTAGTAAGCAATGGAACTGGGTTTGGAAACCAGGTCTTTATTGAACTCCAAAGAACAATATTACTTCACTTTTTCCATAAAGTGACTATTATTCTTAATAAATGAATGGATATTTTGAGTAAATACTTTTGCTATTACCTCATGGGTAGTGTATAGAATCGTGGTGTGAAAGCATCCAGTGGCCTGGTAGTTGATGACTATTTCTTTGTCCTAATACTTAGGGTAATATACCTCTAGTGGTGCTATCCCATGGTCTCATCTAGTGGCACTGGAACACGAAGAACGAAGAGCGTGACAGACAGACATGGCTAGGTTTGGAAGTAGGAGCAGAAGGCTGATGTGTGCCTAAGTGTCTGCAGGGAACCAGTGGTCAGTCTGAAAATTAGAGCTTGTGTTAGGTGGGCTGGGAGAAGCTAAGAGTCAGCACCGTATCAACATAGTGCTGTGTAGCTATTTCCTTCAAATTAAGATAGTTCCTCTAGGTGGGAGGGTGAGAAGGGGGGACTCCTGTGACTCAGCAGTTAGAAGATTCTCAGTAGCTCTCTCCAAGGTTACACAAGCAGTACGCCCATGCTGAAGAAAAACACTGCTCAGGGAGTCACCTGAAAGCTCAGGGGATGTGGCCTCTGTGGGTCATTGTCTACACTGGGCTGGGACTTTTGGCAAAAACTTGTTGCTTCACCAAATCCAGCTGGACTTCCAAGCTAGATATGGGTGGACCTGTTTCTTTAGTCGGTCATTGGTGTTCTATCTGGCCCTAATGGACATTTGTTCACATTTCTTCAAGAAAGTCACTCAATACACACAAATGGGGACCTGAGAGCAGACAAAGACCAGGGCCCAAACAGAGAACAAACACTATAATAATAATAATAATAATAATAATAATAATAATAATAATAATAATGCTGTGGAAATAAAATGGAGAGGAACCTGAGTCTGGAGTCCTCCTTCCATCCCTCCTTCCCTCCCCTTTCTTCCTCCCCATCCTTCTCTCTTTGTTCATTCTCTCCTGATATCTTTGCAGACACTTTCCTTAGCTCCTTTGAGCATGTTGTAGTAATATGGGAGAAACATAGACGCATGCACATATCTGTTCTTAGAGTCTAGTTGCTTCTGTTCCACACAGGGAGACAATACAGAGACATGAACTGGCTAGAACCGAAGAGCTACTTATGGAGCTCAAGACAAGCAACCAACAGCACTGTGGGCATTCAGAGAGTAAAGGAATCCTACATGACTGGGCAGAGTGAGGGTGAAATCATGGAAGGCTTCCTAAACGAGGAGTCCTTGATTGACTTTTCAAACATAGACCGGCCAGATGTGGGGGGAAAGGCAATGTGGAAGAAGAAACAGCACGAATAAAAGTATTGGTTGTGGAGAGCGAGGAGTGTGAGGTGTGGGGTACAGAGGGTGGGGTGAGGGGTGTGGAATGTGGGGTGGAGAACCTGGCCACCTAGAAGTGGAAGGTAGCAAGAATCCATGGTGGGAAGGTTTGCCAGCGTTTGCTGAGATTCAAGAACATTCTGTCTTGCACTGCCCTGGAGTGTCCTAGTAGAGCACTGTTCAATAAAAGTCCACCAAGGATGGAAAGGAATATAGAAAAGCTGTCCAATACTTACCAATCTGAGGTAGAAAGATTGTGAAATTCTGGGCTTCAACAAATTAAAAGAATGGTTTCAGGAAAGAATACAATGACATTTACATTACTTCATGGCTAATGTGCATTGATTGGATTAAAACATGACATTATGAATAAAAAGAGACTTCTGCTGCAAAATTGCTCAGAGATGGGTGGGAGAGAAAGCAAGCGGACAGGATTCCACTTTGCCTGCATGCTCTGGGCTTGGTGGGAGCAGGGTCATTGATTTCAGCTCCTTCCCTGAAAATGCATTAATAAAACACAGTTTTATAGTTAAATAGAAGCTACACAGGGCTTCTTTTCCCAGGGACATGTTATTTGTGCATGCGTAATGCACACAACTGCAATGCCCACCTCCATGGGTTTTAAAAGCTCAGTATATGGATGGCAACAGCTGTTTATCCAGTGGGCTTTGCAATTGCAAAATGCCTGCTTGTTTGCACAGGGACCTGTGCATCAGCCTGGGTGATAAATCATAATCACTGTCACCTTTAGAGCCTCAAGGTTGGGTCTCGACTGTGCCAGGAAAACAGGTGGACTCACCCTCTCTTGCGCTGCTATCAACTGGCTGAGGAACTCAGGTTTCATAGACTGAGATTTCTTCTGTTGAGCTCAGAGTGATGCAGGGCAACCGTTAAATGTTGCAGTTCTATAAGAAAGAAGAAACCCTGTCTCATGAAAATCCTGCTTTCGGGTGAAAGATGCCCACGATTTGGACACTAGGTAAACATTTTCTTGAGCCAGAGACTCGGATAAACATAAACGTTCAAAAGGAAACCCGCTTGAATGGCTTGAGCATGTCTCCTCTTCCTAATTATGTAAATATATATTACTGGCGCCCTCTTTCTTCCCAGCTTCTGGCAGCCCCTGCACTTGAGAAGGTATGTTTTATTCAGGAGAACAAAACAGGCAGGGACCTGAGATATTGGTGAATAATAAATTAGTTTTGACTTGGCCTTTTAGCTCATTATGAATCTTTAAAGTGGAGACTGTCCCCCTCCCCCACGCTTTCCTGATGAACTCCCCTGTTGAGTGCTGGGAGGAATGCCGAGTTTGAAAACCGATCTTGAATTTAGAGTACGAGTATACAGAATTGTGTCTCTATCCATCACTCATTTCACTCATCCTTCTGTCTGTCCGAATCCTGTCCTCTTATCTCTCTGGTACAGTGGTTCAGATACGCATGAGCTCTGGAGCAAGCCAGCCGGAGCTCAAGTTCAGGCTCTTCCATTGATGATGGGTGTGGTCATGGGTAGTTAATCCCTGAAGAACTGGCTGGCTGTCTACAAAATGAGTAAGATGAATATCTGCTCTTCCAGTTAAGAATAAATTAGATGTGTATGCAAAAAGCTTAAACTTTGCGCAGTGGTTGGGACCGATAGACTTCTAATAAATGATTGCTGTCACTATTAGCTCAGATGGCGTTCATTCATCACCTACTTCGGGACACATACCATTCTCAGTACAGTTTGACTTGACACAGATTTTTCATGCAGGACCTTTGCAGTTCTGGGGGAGAATAAGGAATGTTTGTGTGGGACTGTGACTGATAGGAAATGAGCAGACTTAGGGCCTGGCCACTCAAAATGGAGAAGTCTGGTGTGCAGGTGTTGGGAAGCCCGGGTGCGGTGGATTTGTACTAGGGTTTGAATTGGGTAATATGTAGGGCTGATACTGGAAGAGCTTAGCAGAGAGGATGGTTGAGAGCACTTCCCACCTATCACACTTCTGCTGTCTGAGTGGAGCTTTGCATGAGGCTTTCCCTTCAGCCATTGTTTGTTTGTTTAGAGAAAGGGTAGCCAGTTTGGCTTCAAACTCATGAGAATACCAAGAATAACCTTGAACTCCTACCTCCTGCATGATGAGTGTATCTAGGCAAACACTAGGTGACTTAGATACATCCTCAGCTCTGGTGTGAGTTAAGCTACTTTGTTGTGGGGTGATGGACTCACACACTCAAGCTCACACTAACGGCTCCATACACCAATTAATTCCTTGGTTACATCAGTAGACTTGTCACACCCACTTTGAGAGATGCTGTGGATGTTTAAATGAGGGCATAATGTAAACACAAAGTAAGCAGCAGCTAGAATTCCATTTGGAGGTGAAGATGACAGTGACTGTGATGTTATCTTGATTGTCAACTCATTGGGATTTAGAATCAGCATAGAAATAAAACTCTTGTCCTGTCTGCAGGAGATTATCTGGGTGCTGGTAACAGGTGGGAAGACTCACCTTGAATGTGAGTTGCTCCATTCCATGGGCTATGATCCTGGCCTGTATGGAAAGGAGACATCGGGCTGAGCACCAGCGTTCATCTCTTTCTGATCCCTGAGTGTGGATGCAAAGTGAACACCGTTGATGGACTGCAGCTTTGAACTGCAAACTCCAATAATATTTTTGTCTTCAGTTGCTTTTATGAGGCATTTTGCCACACTAATGGGAAGAGTAACTAGTACAACGTGAAGCTGACACCAAAGCCATGAGGCTACAAACTCACTCAGTTTGGGCCGACTTTAAGTTTTAAAGGACACTGGGATGGCAGTTAACTTTCAGAACTTGGGAAGGCATCCTTCCAAGCCCTCCTGCCTTTTCAAGTTTCGGTTGGGTTATCTGTTGCTAACGTGCTGGGCCTGCCTTGCTGTTTCCCCCTATTGCTCTCTGTGCATATTGTCTCTGCTCTATGCCGTGTTTGAGCTATGAAGTGAGGAGGGGAGGTTCTTGTGGGCCTTGTCTGTTTGATGTCCTAAATGTCTGTTGTATCTGGATTGGCATTGCTTTTCCTAACTCTGGGAAAGTTCCTCTTACAATTTCTTGGAAAATGTTTTCTATGCCTTTAGAGTGAGATTCTCCTCCTTCTTCTATACCTGTAACCCACAGATTTGCCTTTTTTCAGTGTCACAAATACTTTGGGATTCCCACAGGCTCCTTCTTATTAGTTAATCTTCGATCCTTTCTGACGGTTCTGTCTTTCCCTCCTTGTCTTCAGGCCTGATGCTCTCTGCCTTGTTCTTGACCCATTCTATTGCAGAAACTTAACACAGAGCTTTGGACTTGGCTTACGTTTTGAGTTTCCAGCATCTCAAGTTAGTTTTTCTCCATTATTTCTTTTGGTTGAGAAATAGCTCATATCTCTCATCACTTTCCTTGTTTTATTCAGCTGTTTGTGGTTTTGATCAGGAGTTTATCTTCCTCAGTTTCTTTGAACTTACTCAGAATCATTCTTTTGGGTTCTCTTCCTGGAGTTTCAGCATCTCAATAGGCATCATTACCATCATTATTGGAAGAGCTATGGGCTTTGTGTTTTTGATGACACAGAGTTGGGATTTACACATCGGTTTACTTTGTTGCTTCAGACTTTATTTTATCAGCTATTTTCTTTCAGTTGAATTGTTGAAAATATGGAAGTGTGACTTGGAAATGGCAGAGTTGAGGTGCATAGTTCAGAAAAATAGTTCCTCTGTCCAGGAGCTCAGGGTGCCTGGCATGGACTTTATATTATTCTCTGAATGGAATATTAACTACAAGAACAACCACAGCTGCTGGATATTGCCATTATGCAAATGGTGTACTAGCCCATTAACAACAGTGCTCCCATTGACTTCAGTAACGGCTGGAAGATAAATAACCAGATAGTATGGAGTATATTCAAACATTAGTAAGATTAGGTTTTTAGCTATGTAGGAAGTAGGGTGGGTGAGAATAGGGATAAATAGAAGACCAACTTTGAAGAGGGAAAAAAGTCAAGGTGTGTAAACTAACTGGAAGGGAAGAGTGGGACATTGTTGGGATCCACAGATTTTAGAGACTGTCAAACCATGGAAGGTTATAATTAAGAAATGAAATGAGGAGGGGATGTAGAAATAAGAGTGGATGTATAAGAGATGTAGGTGAAAGTTTCAATAAAGAATGCCTCCTTTGGACTGAGTAGAGAGACATACAACAAGCCTAGCACCCAGGAGCAGGATACAGACAGAAGTGAAGCCCTGAAGAGGCATCTACACAAGAGTGGAGAATCGATAACAGAAAATAAGAAACAGCAGTGAATGGCTGGCACAACTGGACTGGGTTGACGATGAAGATTTGGGATCATCAGGCTCTAGCAGTCCCCATGTGGTGCTGTAGAGGGGAGGGCAAGTCAGAGCCACTGGTCTTTGCAGCCTCTGGGTTCTGTTCTGTGTGGCTCTGGTGCTGGAAGGGGGAGTTGTGAGCCCTTGCCTGTCATTCCCCTTGGACCCACACATTCCACCGTAGCCTCTTTGGGTCCTGCGCTCCAAGTTCCCTCCCAGAGAGGAACAGCACTTCCCATCTCTACTGTTATCCCCTAGCAGGTTAATCACCACTTTGTTGCCAGTTTGAGAGGGTGTGCAGCTGGGCGCCTAAGAGTAACTTTAATAATTTGTTTTATTTATCACAGGATGTCCATAATCTTGTCAATATGTTATTATTAGACACATTTCTTTTCGTACTAAGCCTTCTGAGACGTGCTTTTATAACTTACAGCCCTTTCCAGTGTGGACTGGCCATGTCTGAAGTACCTGCTCCACCTTCTGAGACTCACAGAACAGATCTCTAACCTGAACCCTTGTAGTATGTGTCTGAACAAGTCCTGTCAGTGTCCTGAGCTCCAAGCTGTTTCCGAAGTCCAGGACATGCGGTTCTTCTCCTTACCATCTTCTTTACCCATGGTTCCATTACTTCCTAAGCACCAATGAGTGATGCTCCAGGGAAGGCCAGACAATGCAACAGGTCTGCCACTTTCTGTTTTAGCCTCCCACTATTCCTAATGGGCATTCCAAATACCCAGCTCTCCTGTTATCCTTGTAACACTGCTTCCATTGCCTGTCCAGTCTTGTTGAGTGGATTCACCTGAGTTATTCCTCAGCTCCCTATCTCCTTCTTTGTGTTTATGCCATTGGCACACAGACCCTGGGGTTGGATTTTACATTTGTATGATGCATTTCATCTAGCTGACTCTAATTCAGGATTCCGACATCCAGAGACAGGGCAAGGCTGCTGCTACTCTGAATTCACTCTCTTCTCCTGCATGACATTCCTGAGTATAGTGGATGTTCATACGTGTGCCATAGCATTCATGTGGAGGTAAGAAAACAACTTGTGAGGACTGGGTCTCTCTTCCTACCATGTGGGTTCTGGGTATTAAACTCAAGTTATCAGGCTTGGTGGCACACTCCTTTACCTACCAAGCCATCTTGCTGGCCCTCAGTTCTTGACATGCAAACTTGGACTTTCCACTCACTCCTGTGTCTCCTTCCTTCCCACCACTAAATTCAATCTCTTTAGCTTGGTACTAAACTCCATGAATCTACCCTCTTGATCTCTGATATTGTATGTACCATAGAACTGCTCCCCACCCTCCTCAGCCTCTCATTTCAGTATACCCTTCCTGTAAATTCACTGAGAGGTCTGAGCTTAGCCCTCTGTATTAGTCAGGGTTCTCTAGAGGAACAGAACTGATACAATGAAATAATATATGGCCTTTATTAGAATGGCCTACAGGTTGTGGTCTAGCTAATGCAGCAATGACTGTCTACCAACAGAAGGTTCAAGAATCCAGTAGTTGTTCAGTCCATGAGGTTGGATGTCTCAGCTGACCTTCAGTATACGCTGGAATCCCTAAGAAGAAGGCTTTAATGCCAGTGAAGGAATGGATTTGCCAGAGAGAATGAGAGCAAGCAGGAAAAGGGAGAGCAAGTTTCCTTCTTCCGCGTGCTTTACATAGGCTTCCAGCAGAAAGTATGACCCAGATTAAAGGTGGGTTTTCCCACCTCAAAGACCCAGACTAGAAGTGGGTCTTCCCACTTCAAATGATTCAATTAAGAACAAACAAATCGCTGGAAGGTGCACCCAGTCATTTGGGTTTTAGTTAATTCCATATGTAGTCAAATTGACAACCAAGAATAGCCACCACACTTTCCCTCTTTCTATAGAATGTACATCAAATTTATAACATGAATAAAAGTATAAAACAGTACCTCGCCTGCCTGCTGCATTTACTCATTTCTATCTCACTTTAGTTTTGCCCATGTACCCTCTATCATATTGAGAACCATATTATTTCGGGCTGAACTATTTCTGAATTTATTTATTTATTTATTTATTTATTTATTTACTTACTTACTCACTTACTTACCCTGTTCCTTCTTTGTCATCAGGTGTGACCTATGGACCAAATTTTTCCCACTAGTTCCATCCCGGAAGAGTAACTACTTCTGATATTATTCTTTACTACAGAGCCCTAGACACATACAGGGTCTCCTTGGACCCCCCCTGGAAGATGTACGTGTGAACTGACAGTTGTTTTTGAGAAATCTCTTCCAAGCTTCTTGTATTTTCCCAGTAGGAATAGAAATGTGTGGTTACTTCCCAAGAAGAACCATTTGCCTCAGGAGGTGCAACAGTGGAATTAACAGATCCCCAAAGGAAAGAGCCACTTGAAAATGGCTTCCTTGAGTAATTATACCCTACGTGACCATGAGGAGGGAAACACAGATGTTCCTCCCTCAGGAGGCAGCTATGGGTTGAATTTAGCTCCTCCATGCCACTTCACCACTGTGACCATTAGGGCTTATTCAGAATCACGGTTTACAGGAAGCCTGTGAGTCAAGGTGTCTTCCAGTTTGTAGCAATTTTATATGTCTGAGTTCATCATTTCCTGTATCACCTGGAGGAGTGAAGATTAGACTGTCATTGATTCCCTGGTAGACTTAAGACACTTCCTCTCCTGTTCCAATCTCTTCTTTGACCCAGGAAACCATTTTGTACAACCCCAGCTGGGATCAAGCTTTGCCATGGTATATGGCCCCACTCTTTTTATTGACAGTCTACTTGGAATTATAGATAATATGTTCTAGTATTATTATTTTAGGATTTTTAAAAAATTATACGTGTGTGTGTGTGTGTGTGTGTATGTGTGTGTGTATGTGTGTGTGTGTGTGTGTGTGTGTGTGTGTGTGTGTGAATGTGAGTGAAGTGTCCTCAGAGGTCAAATCCCCTAGAGCTAGAGTTACAGGCAGTTGTGAGCTGCCAGAACATGGGTCTTTTTTAAGAGCAGTACTCATTCTTAACCATTGAACCATCGTTCCAGCCCCTAAGCTTGTGTTTTCTAATCAGCATATGTGTGAGATCCATTATGACATTTTTAGATGAAGTGTGTAGTTAGTTCTCCATAGCCCATCTCCCTCACCCCCTGCACCCCTGTCCCCAGCTGCCCTTTCCTATCATTTGTGTTCATTCCCATCCTTCCTCATCACCTAGCACCAACCTGTCTTGATCTCCTTTCCATATTTTTAGACTTCATTCACATTCCTATCACACACACACACACACACACACACACACACACACACACACACACACGTTATATGTTATAGGCCATAATCTGCACATGAGGAAGAAAAAATGTGATTTTTTTTTCCTGCCTCTCTGGGATTTTACAACCTTGATTAATATTATGTTTTCTAGGTACATCCGTTTTCCTGCAAATCTCATGACTTAATTTTTCTTTATAGCTGAATATAATTGCATAGTGTCTATGTACCACACTTTCATTATCTGTTTTTCGATTGTGAACACCTAGGCTGGTTCCATTTTCTTGCTGTTTTTATGATTCATCTCCTCCACTTATGTGCCCATGGACAGAAACTTTGTTGCTTACCTGTATCCCTGCCCCACAAGCAATAAGCATCCATTACAACCTTTGTTGAACTGAGTCCTGAAACCTGTAGATGATGTGCCAAAAGTAAAATGAGGGCGTACCCCAAATACAGAGGCTTTGACAAGTCAGTCCACAGACATTTGTGGATTTCTACTGTATAAATTAGAAAGGAAAATTTATTGAAACTTAACTACACCTATTGCTTTGCTAAGAACTTGGCAGGTCACACCTGATATGCATGTATGTTAATATCATACACTACACCATTAATATGCATAACTAATACATGTTAATTAAAAAGTTGTTAAGAATCCATATGCATCCTCTTACTTAATCCTCAAAATGACTCGGTGAGGCAGACTCACTGAATGTCTACGTGACAGGAGGAGACTGATGTGAGGCAAACTAAGAACCACACAGCTGGTGAGGTAGGCATGGAGTTCACACCTGGACTGTCCAAATCCAGAGGCAACACTGGAGCTCTGTGCACAAAGCCCTGGGTTACAATCCCAGCACCACAAAAATAGATGCAGTGGCACAGTTATAATCCCAGCACTCCGGAGCTGGAGGCAGGAAGATGGGGAGTTCAAGGTCATCTTTGGCTGCATAGTGAATTTGAGGCCAGTCTGAGTTATATGAGATCTTGCCTTAGGAAAAAAAAAATTCTAGAGAGACCTCAGGAGTAATCTATTCTAATGTCTCACACATAAGAACTGAAGGTGGAGCATGATGCATTTGTACACTCAGCCTAGGGCCCCTGTGGTGAATTAGGAGGCAGTTATAATGGATCCTCAAAAGCTCATAGACCAGTTAGCCTGCTGTATACACAGTGGCAAAGAAGAGACAAGGTCAAAAACAAGCATTGACACCTGAGGTTGTCCTCTGACCTCCACACTGTGCCACGGCATACACACACCCTCACACACATGCACACAGGCACCCACTACACACACAATTTAAAAGAGAAATCCTCCAGGCCATAGTGACTGTGTCCAGAGTCATCACCATGTAAGTGTCAAGACATGGTTTTCTGGTGCTCAAAAACTCTTGCATAGTTCATCAGAGAAAATGGATTGTTGGCGGTAGGAGAATTCTGTGTCTCAAATTCATAATGACCACGTGTCAGCTACAGCTCAAGGCAAGTTATGGACACAAGTGTTTCCCCCAAATCAAAGGGAAGCCTCCTGGGAGGAGCAAGTGACTACATGGAATGTATAATAAAGAATATTGGGCTGGTGAGATGGCACAGAGGAGGAGACACTGGCCACCAAGCCTGGCAACTTGGGTTTGATCACCAGAACCAACAGGGTGAAACCAGAGAACTAACACCTAGAGGTTGTCTGCTGACCTAAACATGCATGCCATGGCATGTGCACATGCATGCGTATAACACACACACACACACACACACACACACACACACACACACACACACACTGAATAAATAATGTAAAACATGTAAAGAATATTGATGATGTATTACCAATGTCAAACTATGTATGCTACACCTTAATGTCAGTATAATTTGTTTGAAACTCACTTGTAAACATACACACACATTTTCTTTCCTCGGGGAAGTCAGCCCATAGATGTTTGCTGCATGCCACTGGTCCTTGGTCTTTGGTCCAGTTCCTCAATCCTCAAGTCACAGTTGTGATCTGTGTTGGGAGCTCCCTGCAGGTTCTGTGGCTCCCCAGAGACATCAGAGAGCTTAATGCTCTCAGTGTGCTGAGTCGAGCAATGGCCAGACAGAAGTGGCTTCTCCATAGCTTTGGTGACGTGGGTAGACAGACAATACAGCCTCAGCGTACCCAGTGTCTCACAGTATGCTATATTCTTGTAGTTCTGGCTCCCAGTCCCCCATCCACATCTCCACAGAGACTGAGACATGGGTCTATGCTGGGCCAGCTGAGCACAAAGAACAGGGAGAACAAAATCATCATGTTAAAAGATGTCTCTCCTGAGCAAGGCTTTTTTTTTTTTTTGGTTTTTCGAGACAGGGTTTCTCTGTGTAGCTTTGTGCCTTTCCTGGAGCTCACTTGGTAGCCCAGGCTGGCCTCGAACTCACAGAGATCCGCCTGCCTCTGCCTCCCGAGTGCTGGGATTAAAGGCGTGCGCCACCAACACCCGGCAGGCTTTGTTATTTGTTGTCTGCCTGAATCTCTTTCCCAAGAGACTTCTTAGGACTTTGTACTGAGGTATCCTGATGATTTTAAATAATTAATCTGGCTGGTTTATCTAGATTGTCTCTGAATTCTGCTAATGCTAGTCCTAGTTGAGCTTTCTGACTTCACTCGCTTGTGACCTTCCTGAGGGTCAGACAGTGGCCTTACATGTTCATCTCCAGCACCCACATATAGTTTATGGGGTGACTAACCAATTAAAGTCAAGTAAATCAATGCCCACAGAGGATGAGGGAGGGTAGCGGGTGTATTAGCACCTCAACATGGAGTTTCCATTAGTCAGTAGCTAGGGATGTGCCCTTCCATCACCAAGAAGGTCTTCTGTCTAGGCTGTGTTTCATGCAATGGCAATGTGGTGGCTGTCACTGCCCTGTCATTGAATCACTGGCGTGACTGATGGAAGCGCCCAGGAATGAGAGCCGCTGAGTTTTCCTGTTTACCTTTCCTCCTGTCTCTCCCTTCTCAAAGCTGTCCTTTGCCTGGGACGTGACTTCTTTCCCTCTGACATTTAAAAACCCGTGAATGCATGACTCCATGCTGCCCTGGTCTTAGTGCTGTGATGTGTGATATCTTCTTAGATCTTGAGGTCAATGGGGCTCTGTAATATCTTCCCCATCAGTGTGAGTCACAGGCTGACCCATGTGTCTCTAGATGGAGCGGCGGACTCTGTGGTAACAGAAATTCAGATGGTAACAGAAATTACATGGATCACTTTACAAAGCTGATGTGATGGAAGTCAATCTACCTGAATCAACAGAGTCCGCACACCTTCTCTAAACCCAGAAAAGGAAATTGCATATAAGGGAATCTCAATTCATTTGTTTTTATGGATTTCACAAAATTACCATTTCAGCCTCCATTTTTGTTTAACTAATGTATTTAACTCCTATTCTGAACCTGTCACTGTACAAAAACTGTTTGATAAAATGTGGAATAAAACAGGTTTGATATCTGCCTCTCCAGGATTTATAATCCAGGGCTGTGTCTGCACAGGACTGTTCTTGCTGCTCCTTCCAAGGGGAGAGAGAGAGAGAGACAAGGGCTCACCTTGTGGTCAGAATCCACCTCTGCAGTAACTAACAGCTCTGGGGATGCTAGCTGACAGTGTCAATCCATCACCTGGGCAGATAAGTGGATTCAATATGGAAAGGAGAGTTCAATATGGAAAGGAGAGTTCAGTGAATGAAGAGAGATTGTGGCCAGAGGTCTAGATTTCATTATGGACTTGGGGAAGGCTGTGTAGACATAGACCTACAATAGCATTTGGAAGGTGAGGTGATTTTTATGGACAGACACATGGCCCTTTTGTGATAGGCATTGATAGGTCCTTTCCTGTGTGATCTTCAAGTCTTGAGACACATGCATTAGGAACTATGACAGAGAAGTGGACACAAAAACTCCCCAGCTTGCTAGAGGTCATCCGGGATTGAGGATCAAAGCCAGCTTTAAACCACCAAGTTTGTCCCACAATCCTTGCACTGATAGCCTTAAGCCTGCCTCTGTGGTACATGTGACTCTGTTTCTAAACCTTTAATTAATGAAGAAAGAGAGGAAGATACAGCAAAAGAGGGGAAGAAGAGAGATAAGTGAAAAGAGAGGAGAAAGATGGATGGAGGGACAGATGAGGGCGGGTGGGGCAGAGAGCTAGAGGTAGATAGATGGATAGATAGACTATAGATGAAATAGAGTGGATTGTAGATAAACAGTACAAACACCCAGGCCAGGGACAGCAGGATGCTCTGAAGTCCTATCTTGTCCCTTGTGGCTGGAGCTTAGCCAGCACCTCTAATTTTGTCTCTGTCAAGGGTCATTTAGGCTGCACTGGGTTGCAGTGAAAGAGGGGTGTGGGGTGAGCAGTCAGGGTGCTACTGCAGCAATGTAGGCAGAAGATGAGAGGGGCTGAGAGACGATGAAAGAGGCCTGCAAAGGAAGAAAGGCCCCAACTGTTTTAGAAGGTGAAATTGACAAGCTCCTCCTCCAGCCAGATGAGTTCCCACAGCGTTCTAGGTCTCCTATTGTTTCTGCCTCCCCCTTCCCCGACATTGACTTTTAGATTCTGGCCCCTAGGACATACTCTCTTCCTCTTCCTGCCTGTCTGAACCCCTTCTTTTGAGGACTGCTGCTCAGGGCTTCCACAGTAGTAATACTTTAGTTGTGTTTTCATAAGGCTGACCTTAGCAGTTATAGTTAACATGATAGTCGAATCTATCTTGTCTCCCTCAAAAGATGAATGTCTTGTGTATCAGGCAAGCCCAGAGCTGTGTGTCTTCATCACTGCCCGACTGCCCTCACTCTGCTCACGTTTAGCAGGTGTTACAAACAATGGAGATTGTCTGCTGTAGCATTCAGAGCCTGGAATGAGACTGAGAATGGCTGTTCTCTTCCATGCAACAAGGCAGTGATGTCTACTGTTTTCTCATCCTTCAAATGGGTCCAGTTCACATGAACTACTTCCAAGCGGTTGAGGATAGTTGTAAGGAAGTGAATATACAAATACTTTTAAAACTAAAGGCATTTATACCTCACTGGGGTTATTCTTACATTTAAATTCAATTTGGTACCCTTGAATGAAACCCAACTTGAGTAGACTTAAAGAAAAACACAACATGTGTGGGAAGGATAATGTTGTAGCTCATATGATCTTGTTGGCCTCAGGGGCTGGGGCTATAGCCTCAGATCCAGGCAACATGCCCTCTCAGACTCAATACTGTTCAATTCTTCTTTTCTTCCTTCTTCTCCTACCCTCTTCTTTTTTTTGAACTTTTATTCTTCTCTCATACATTACATCCCAACCAATTTCCCCTCCCTCCTCACCCCCAGTGCCTCCCCCAACCTCCCCATTCCCCCAAATCCAATCTCCCTCAGTATCCCCACAGAAAAGAGCAGACCTCCCAAGGACATCAAACAAACATGGCAAAACAAGCCACAATAAGACAAGGCATATACCATCACATCAAGGCTGGATGAAGCAACCCAGTAGGAGGAAAAGGGTCCCACAAGCAGGCAAAAGAGTCAGAGACAGTGCCCCTGCCCCCACTGTTAGGAATCTCACAAGAACACCAAGCTATTCAGCCATAACATACATGCTGAGGACATAGGTCAGACTCCTACAGACTGCCCGATCTCTACGAGACCCCATGTTTCCTGGTCAGTTGATTCTGTAGGCCATGTTCTCTTGGTGTCCCTGACCCCTCTGGTTCCTCCAATCCTTCCTCCCCCTCCTTTGCAGAACTCCCTGAGCTCTGACTAATGGTTGGTTGTAGGGCTCTGCATCTGCTCCCATCAGTTGCTGGGTTAAGTCTCTCTGGTCCCAGAACACGCTGCAGGCAGGACACACAGTAGGTCGAAGGTTTTGGGCCTGGGTTGGTGGCCCAATCCCTCCACTTGAGGCTTTTCCTGGTTACAGAATATGGCTGCTTCAGGCTCTGTGTCCCCATTAGTAGGAGTCTTTGCTAGGGTTACTCTCATAGATTCCATGTAGTTTCCATTGAACTAGGTTTTCACTTCACCCTAGAAATGCCCCCCAATTCCAGTTGTTTCTCCCAGTATTTTCTCCCCCCTACCTGATCCCTCCTGTTCCCAATCCCACCCATCCCCAGTCCACCCTAGAAATCTATTCTATTTCTCCTTCCCAGGGTGATCTTTGGGTCACCTCTTAAGCTTCCCCACCCCTGTTACTTAGCCTCTTTGGGTCTGTGGACTGCAGCAAGATTATCATTTACTTTACAGCTAATGTTCACTCATAAGTGAGTACATACTATGTTTGTCTTTCTGGGTCTGGTTTGCCTCACTCAGGATGGTTTTTTTTTTCTAGTTCCATCCATTTGCCTGCAAATTTCATTGTGTCATTGTTTTTAACAGTTTACTAATACTCCATTGTGTAAATGTACCACATTCTCTATCCATTCTTCGGTTGAGGGACATCTTGGTTGTTTCCAGTTTCTGACTATTATGAATAAAGATACTATGAACATAGTTGAGCAAGTGTCCTTGTGATAGGATGATGCATCCTTTGGGTATATGCCCAGGAGTGGCATAGCTGGGTCTTGAGGTAGATCGAGTCCCAATTTTCTGAGAAACTGCCATATTGATTTCTAAAGTGTCTGTACAAGTTTGCACTCCCACCAGCATTGGAGGATTGGTCCCCTTGCTCCACATCCTCACTAATGTGAGCTGTCACTTATGTTTTTGATCTTAGCCATTTTGACAGGTATAATACAGAATCTCAAAGTTGGTTTGATTTGCATTTCCCTGGTGGCTAAGGATGTTGAACATATCTTTAAGTGTTTCCTAGCCATTTGAGAATCCTCTGTTTATAATTCTCTGTTTAGATCTGTACCCCATTTTAAAAATTGGATTATTTAGTTTGTTGATGTGTAGTTCTTTGGGTTCTTTCTGTATTTTCTATATTAGCCCTCTGTCAGATGTGGAATTGGTAAAATTCTTTTCCCATTCAGTGGGCTGCTGTTTTGTTCTGTTGACAGTGTCCTTTGTTTTACAGAAGCTTTTCAGTTTTATGAGGTTCCATTTATTAATTGTTGATCTTAGTGCCTGTGCTATTGGTGTTCTGTTTAGGAATTTATCTCCTTTGTCAGTTCATTCAAAGCTATTCTCCATTTTCTCTTCTATCAGGTTCAGTGTATCTGAATTTATTTGCATTCTTTTTACATACCAACCTCCAGTTAGAACAACACCATTTGTTGAAACCGCTTTCTTTTTTCCATTGTATATTTCTGGCTTCTTTATGAAAAATCAGGTGTCCACAGGTTTGTGGTTTTATGTCTGAGTCTTTAATTCAATTCCATTGATCAACCTGTCTGTTTTTATGCCAATAATATGTGTTTTTTTAAATTACTGTAGCTCTGTAAGTACAGCTTGAAATCAGGAATGGTGATACCTTCAGAAATTCTTTTATTGTAAAGGATTGTTTTATCCTGGGTTTTTGTTTTTGCATATGAAGTTGAGTATTGTTCTTTCAAGATTTGTAAAGAATTGTGTTGGGATTTTAATGGGGACTGAGTTGAATCTGTAGATTGCTTTTGGTAGGATGGCCATTTTTACTATGTTAATCCTACCAATCCATGAGCATGGGAGATCTATCCATCTTCTAATATCTTCTTCAAAAACTTGAAGTTTTTTAATGTACAGGTCTTTCATTTGCTTGGTTAGAGTTAAACTGAGATACATTATATTATTTGTGGCCATTATGAAGAGTATTATTTTCCTGGTTTCTTTCTCAGCCTATTTGGCATTTGTATATAGGAGGGCTACTGATTTTTTCTTTTTAGTTAATCTTGTATCCTGCCATATTACAGAAGGTGTTTATCAGCTGTAGGAGTTCCCTGGTAGAATTTTTTGGGTCTCTTATGCATACTATCATATCATCACAAATATCGATACTTTGACTTCTTCCTTTCCACTTTGTATCCCCTTTATCTCCTTTTGTTGTCTTGTTGGTCTAGCTAAAACTTCAAGTACTATACTTGAATAGATATGGAGAGAGTGGACAGCCTTGTGCTGTTTCTGATTTTAGTAGAATTGATTATAAGTTTCTCTCCATTTAATTTGATGTTGGCTATAGGATTGTTGTAAATTGCTTTTATTATGTTTAGGTATGTCCCTGTATCCCTGATCTCTTCAAGACTTTTATCATGAAGATATGTTGGACTTGGACTTTGTCAAAGGCCTTTTTAGCATCTAATGACATGATCATGGGTCTTTTCCTTCAATCTGTTTATATGGTGAATTACATTGGCAGATTTTCTTATGTTCCACCATCCTTGCATCTCTGGGATGAAGTCCACTTGATCATGGTAGACGATCTTTTTGATGTGTTTTTGGATTTGGTTTGTGAGTATTTTATTGAGTATTTTTGCATCAATATTCATGAAATTGGCCTGTAATTCTCTTCCTTTGTTGCATCTTTGTGTGGTTTTGGTATCAGGATGACTATGGCCTCATAAAATAAATTTGGCAATGTTCTTTTGTCTCTAATTTATGGAATAATTTGAGAATTTTGGCCTTCTTTGAAAGTCTGATAGAATTCTGTGCTAAAACTATCTGGCCATGGGCTTTAAAAAAAAATTTTTTTTGGTTGGGAGACTTTTAATGACTGCTCTATTTCCTTAGGGATTATAGGTCTATTTAAATTTTTATCTGATCTTGATTTAATCTTGGTAAGTGGTGTCTATGCAGAAAATTATCCATTTCTTTTAGATTTTCCAACATTGTGGAGTACAGATTTTTGAAGTATGACCTAATGATTCTTTGGATTTCCTCAGTGTCTTTTGTTATGTCCCCCTTTTCATTTCTGATTTTATTTTGGACATTCTCTCTCTGCCTTTTGGTTAGTTTGGATAAGGATTTGTGTCAAAGAATCAACTCTTGGTTTCATTGATTCTTTGTATTGTCCTCTTTGTTTCTATTTTTATTGATTTCAGTCTTCAGTTTGATTATTTCCTGCTGTCTACTCCTCTTGGGTGTGTTTGCATATTTTTGTTCTAGAACTTTCAGGTGTGCTGTTAGGTTACTATTATGAGAGCTCTCCAATTTCTTTATGAAGGCACTTAGTGCTATAAACTATCCTCTTAGCACCACTTTCATTGTGTCCCATAAGTTTGGGCATGTTGTACATTGCTTTTCATTGAGTTCTAGCAAGTCTTTAGTTTCTTACTTCACTCTTGCCTTGACCCAGGAGTCGTTCAGTAGGGAGTTTTTTGGTTTCCATGAGTTTGTAGGTTTTCTGTTATTTCTGTTGTTGTTGAAATTCAGCTTTAATCCATGGTGGTCTGATGGGATCCAGGAGGTTATTTCAATTTTCTTGTATCTGTTGAGACTTGCTTTGTGATGGAGTATATGGTCAATTTTGGAGGATATTCCATGAGGTGCTGAGAAGAAGGTATATTCTTTTGCATTTGGATGAAATGTTCAGCAGATAACTTTTAGGTCCATTTGATTCATCTCATCTGTTATCTCCATTATTTCTTTGTTTAGTTTTTGTCTGGATGACCTGTCCATTGATTGAAAATCAGATATTAAAGTCTTCCACTATTAATGTGTGATGTTTGATGTGTGATTTAAGCTTTAGTAATTTTTGTTTTACAAATGAGGGCACCCTTATGTTTGGGGCACAGATGTTAAGAAATGAAATGTCATCTTGGTGGATTTTTCCTTTGATGAGTATGAAATGTCCTTCTAGATCTCTTTTGATTAATTTTGGTTTGAAGTCTATTTTGTTAGATATTGGAATAGCTATACCAGCTTGATTCTTGGGTCCATTAGCTTGGGAAATCTTTTTCTACCTCTTTACTCTGAGGTAATGTCTATTGTTGATGTTGAGGTGTGTTTCTTGTATGCTGCCAAAGGATGGATCCTGCTTTTGTATTTATTCTGTTACCCTGTATCTTTTTATTGGTGAATTGAGTCCATTGATATTGAGAAATATTAATGACCAATGACTGTTAATTACTATTTTTTGTTGTTGTCATTGGTGGTGGTTGTATGTGTGTATGTGTGTGTTTCCTTTCTTTGGGTTTGTTTATGTGAGATTATTTAATATCTGTGTTTTTGTGGGTGTATTTAACCTCTTTGGGTTTGAGTTTTCCTTCTAGTACCTTCTGTAAGGCTGA
>CABHPP010103005.1:17478-36319 GCA_902168425.1 Peromyscus attwateri | reverse complement strand
GTCTGGTATGTGTGTGGTGTGTGTGTATGGTTGTGTATGTGTGTGTGTGTGTGGTGTGTAGTGTGTGTGTGTGGTGTGTGTGTGGTCTGTGTAGTGTGTGTGTGGTGTGTGTGTGTGGTGTGTGTGTGTGTGGCGTGTGTGTGTGTGTGTGTGTGTGTGTGTGTGTGGTGTGTGTGTATGTGTGTGTGGTGTTTGTGGTGTGTGTATGTGTGTGTCTTTAGGCCTGAGGACAACTTTGTGGAGTTGGTTCGGTCCTGTCCTTTCATCTTTATGTGGGTTCTAGGGACTCACCTCAACTCTTTAAGCATATGCAGCAAGCACCTGGCTCTCTGAGCCGTCTCTCTGGCCTGCACCTACATTTTAATGTTAAAATTCTCTGACAGTAGATTCACAGTGCTGCTCAGTCATTGCCACTATCTAATTCCAGAACAATTCCATCTCCCAAGAAGAAACCCCCCCACATCTGTGAGTGGTTAGTCTCTTTCTCCCCCCCTCCCAGCCCCTGGTAATGTGTTCTCTTCTCTGTGGATCTACCCATTCTGGACATGTCATATAAATGGAAACATACAATATGTAGTCTTGGTGAGTGGAGCGTAATTATTTTCAAGTTTCGTCCATGTTGCATGATGTGGCCTATATTAATAATTTATTCTTCTGAAGGGTGAATAATATTTCATGTCATGTACGTGCCGTGTTTTGATGAACCATTCATCTGTTGATAGACACTTGGGGTCTTCCCCTGCCCCCGTTTTTTGAGACAGGCTCTCACTGTGTCACCCTGGCTAGCCTGGGACTTGCTGTATAGCCTTGATCTCACAGGGATCCATCCTGTGAGTGCTGGAATTAAAGGTGTGTGCCGCCATGCTTGGCATGTTTCTGCTTTTTGGTAGTTGTAGACAATTCTGTAGTAGCATTATGTCCACATGTCCACGTGGATATAAATCTCCATTCTCTAGATATCTGGGAAGGGTTCGACCACCTCCGAGAGATGCACGACCACATCTCACTGGCAGCTGGCTCCACATTCTTCCCCATCTATGTTCTTGGACCAGAATGGTTGCTGCCTGCTTAGGCAGGGGTTGTTCACAGTTGGGTCCTCGCTGCCCCCGCCCCTGCCCATGACGTATGTGCTAGCATTAGTGGCTGTCTGCAAGCCACAGGCTCTGAGTGCCGACTGGCCGGCTCTGCCTCTGGACTTGACTCACATTTCCCTCTGCCTGGCCTTTCTTTTTCTCTTGTGCTTGAGTACCTCTTGTGCCCTAGCCCAGCCATACCCCACCACACTTCCCATCCTCCATCTCCATGGTGTACCCAGCTTCCCAGGGGCCTTTGTCTAGGCCAGTCTACAAGCACACATGAATTTGTAGGATGGTGCACATGATTTTCTGAGTGTGTGTGCCACTGGGCAGCTGTGACCCACGGCTGTGACCCACGGGCATGCTTGTGCCCCACAGACTTGCAAATGAATACAGGATTTTGGTGTGCCTTGGGATACACCCTGGACCACTGGGTGTCAGCTCCTCTGTGGCCCCATGGAGCAGTTAAAGGTGATGACTGTGACAGACCCTTCGGAGCTCCAGAGTGATGCTGAGTTCCAAATAGGTGATCTGTTCTTATAGGCTCTAGCTCTCTCTGTTCCCTCCTCCCATAAGGGAGGAGCTGAGCAGCCTGAGGACAGATGGGGCTGGTGGGAGGTGGCCCTGGGCAGAGAGCAAGCAAGCCCTGAAGCACCTGCCTTGGGGCTCCCTGGTGATAACTGGGGAGCGGTGGGGTCCCTTCTTTCCACACCTTGAGGGCATAGAAGCAGCTACCCTGCTGTTGGAGTGTTGTGTTGTGGTCCTGGAGCCTGTGGTGGGCTGAAGCTATCCCATGGGGGTGGGGACACTGTCCTGCCCTGCACTAGCTCCCTTTAGAGGCAGCTGGTCACAAATGAGTCACTTAGCTCAGCCTCTGCCAGATGGCCTGAGGTGGGTGAGTGCTGAGGTGGGTACAATGCCACCTACTGCAGACCCAGGGAGGGACAGGAGTGTGATGGGGACAGAGAAGAGGGAGTGCTCTCTGGCCCAGAAGAGTATGTTTAATCAGGGTGGGAGTCTTTCCTCCTTTTCCCAGGGATCTTCCCTGGCTTTGCCTAACTGGGAGTCTAGCTCAGGTCAACCAGTCACAAACAGACACACACAGAGACACCAACACAGAGACACACAGACACACACAGACAGACAGACAGACACACACAAACACACACACACACACACACACACACACACACACACAAAACGCACGCACGCACGCACACTTCTTCTCCCCAAACCCCAAGCCCAGTAAGTTCAGGGAGCAGACACACAGCAGTTGTGGGAGGGTTGCTGAGAGGCCCTCCTCCTTCTCCTCCTCCTCCTCCTTCTCCTCCTCCTCCTCCTCCGCCCCCCTCCGCCCCCCCTCTGCCCTCCTTGCTCTGTTCTGCCTGGGCCTCTTCCCCACGTGGCTCATTACAACTCCAGTTGTTCAGGTCTTGACCTCAAGAGCCTTCCCTATTGACCCCTGACCAGCGATACTAATCTGTGTCAACAGGCCCCAGGGGTTAAAGAAACACAACCCGGTTGCTGCGGCCTTAGCAGGTGCCTGGAGGGGGCAGGGCGGCTCTGGGAGCCGCTGGACACAGAGGGACAAGCTTAGCGCGCCCTCCCCACGCAGCATCCCAGTGTCTACCCTCCCAGCTCCTTCCTCTCCAGGACAATCCCCTCCCCAGACCTCATCTCTGGCTCTCCATCATCAGGCCACCACTTCCTTTCTGTCTCTCTGTCCTTCGGTCTCCACTCTGCTGGCAGGATTTGAGACAAAGTGCCTGTTGGCATCCAGGTTGGTACAAAGTTGAGTGCTGGTTACCCTTGCACTGCCGATTGGCACGGATTTTCCCTCTCCACACTCTTCCCTTCTTCTTAAATTGTGGTTGGGAGCTTCTACCCGAATCCTGGCAAGGGGTGAAACACAGACACCCCCCACCCCCCAGTAGCTGTGTGGGGTCCTTCGGGCCAGCCTGGGCTGCTCCTGTTCTGAGACTAAGCTGGCAGCCTTCTGTCCACACTCACCAGAGGAAGACGATTGTGCCTCTCCTGCGAGGACATCACATTCCCTCACAGGAAGTGGAGAGCCACTGTGTGACCCTGCCTCATCCTGACCTTAGCCTCTAATCCTTAAGATGGCCTTTCCTTCTACGGCAAAGAGCACAGGGCTGGTGTGTGGCAGGGCAGGTATGGAGCAGGGTGACGTGGGAGCTGGGTGGGCCCAGTGTACTGGGTGAGCTTGTGCTGGCTGTGGGGCACCGTGGGGTGTCCCCCCCTTTCCCAGGTCTCATCTTGTCTTCTGTCCTACCCCCTGCCTCCACCCCACCCCACTTCCCTCTTCCTCCTTCCTGACTCCGGCTCCCTGGCAGGCTAGAAAGCAATAGATAAACTCTCCAAAAATTTTTAAATTTCCCAAACTTTTCAGGATGCCAAGAAGGGGCCAGAGAAACCCTGCAATTGCAGAGCAGGGGAGGAGGGAAACTGTCCCACCTCCTCTCCCTCCCCTACAGGGAGCAGCATGACAGTCCACCTTGGAGGTCAGACAGCTACCAGCCCAGGGAAATGGGGAGGTGAGAAGTGGGGAGCCTGGCCCCGGGGTGCCCTACATTGGACAAGAACCTGCCACTTGCTGGGCCTGATGATGTGTCTGGGAACCAGAAGAGGAAATGTGGGCACAGTGTAGGGATTGATCCCTCTGTGCTCCCCCAAAAGGGTGCTGCCCCCACTCTGCTGTTCTGTCCATCCACTCCCTGGACACCTCCTAAACAAAAGCCTCTTTGTGGTCCTGGCCCACTGGCCGGCAGCCAACAGCATTCTTTGCGTGTTTCCTGAGCAAGGATCCTGGCTCAGTGGTCGGCTCCTCCCCCACCCAGCCTGAGGCCCCCCTCTTGACTCTTGGTGGTTTCTCTAAGTCTCCTTTCTCCTGCCACAGTTACCATCTTCCCTATGGGTGGACCCACCCGCCCTAGGAAGGGAGACCCCCTAGGAAGGAACCAGCCAAAGGGCTCCTGTAAGTCCCAGGGACGGGTTCTCGGTAGAAACTAAGCACTCCCATCTGTACAGCTAGGGACAGCAAGGCCCCCGCTGGCCAGGCAGCGTCAGCATGTGCAGTTTTGGGAGCGCCTCACTCTGGCTGCCCTTTGGTTGGGCTGTGGACTGAGAAGCTGGGCAGGGCCTCCAGAGCCTTGGGTGGTGTGTTTCCCTGCAATGCTGAGGCTGGCACCCCGGGGGGGTTCTTTCCCTCAGGGTTAGAGCTGCATCCTTAGCCTGCCCCTCCTCAGATCTGTCTCTACACATGTGCTCCCCGCTGGCACCTATCCTGCTCTTAACAGAGGGGCAGCCTCGTTGGGTAGGCTTGGGGGTGGGGGTGGGGGTGGGGGCAGCCTGACTTTGGAAGTAGAACACATTGGAGCATAGACAGATCCACTCAGTCACTGTGGCACGTGGTTGCAGATGCTCACTGTCCTAATGAAGTCCTAGAGATCTCTGCTCCGGGTCCCCTCCTCCCTTGTTAAAAAATGTTCGTAATTTGGAAAGAAAAGGAACTTTTTACAAGCTGGCGGATCTAGAGAACTTTCCATCAGTTTTTTCTGGCCTCGTGATGGGTGGGGCCCATTTTTCCTTCCCTGCTCTTATAATCTCCCCTTCGCTACTCCAACACACACACACACACACACACACCCCTCTACCTTAAGGAGACCTCTAACACCTACCATTCCAGAAAAGCTAGAGGGGGTTGAGGACCTGTCTCTGCCTTCCTGGGCTGGATCCAGCCTTCCCACCCCTTCCCTAGAGGCCAGCCCCACTACAGGCCTAGAATCTCCAGCATGCCACAAGAGGCTGTGTCAAGCCAGACCCAGGTCCAAAGCCTGCTCACCCTCCCCTGAGAGCCCGCTGCACACTCCTGCTGGGCGGGGGTCCCCTGGGTCCAACACTGCCGGGGAGGGGGGGAGCCGGTGCTGAGCTCACAGCCTCGGCATCCGCCCCCCCTCTGGTGTGAGGGCCAGCATACTCCCGCCAGCGCCTCGCTCCCTAATAGCTTTTTAAGTCCAACCACATGTGTCTGAGGAGCAGCGCAGAGCCGCCCCTCCTGCCTCCGCTCTCCCCCTGCCTCGGTGAGACCACCCTACACTTACAGCACCTGGGGCTGGGAAAAGGCTCTGCCTCCCAGATCTGCTTGCCCCAGGCCCATCTGAGTGAGACAGGCTGGTGACTGGCCTGAGCGGAACTCAGGAGGGTCATGTGAGGGCAGTACTCCCTTCTGGTCCTGGGGTCCCATTCTCCCTGAGCTGCTTGAGCCAAGTTAAGACTCCTTGTTTATGCCTCAGTGCTGGGGTCTGTGCCAACGCTGCTCTCCTTGAACCCAGCCCCATTGGAGTGACCCCACAGTCGCCTCTCTGACTCAGTACACGTGCGGTTCCCTGTGCGTGTGAGTGGTCTATCGGGAGGCCTGTGGGGTGCGGTTTCGCAGGAGGGGAGTAAGGGCTGGGAACAGACCAGCAAGCAGGCCTGGGGTCCTAATGAGAAAATTGCTTCCAGCCAGCGAGCCCTGCTCTGCGGCTGAAATTGCATCCAGCCCCAGCCAGCTTGAGCTAAAGAAGACCCCGCCCTTTGGCAAGAGTTTGGAGCAGTCTGTGTGCGAATCATTCTGCCTGCCCCTGCCCCTGCCCCATGCACCTAAGTTGGGACAACTTAGCCCTCAGCCCCTGGGCCATGGCTGGATTCTGGATCCAGCCACCCCATCCTCAGGAGGTAGAGGAGGAGGAAGAGCTGAAGGGATCCCCTCTTTTCCCTGCCACACAGGTCTGCTGCAGTTACCCACTGTGTGCAGAGGCTCAGAGAGGTGGGCTGGGGTAAGCAAGGCCACCTGCCAAGTGGCATTTAGCTTACAGGGAGAGGGATCTCCAGCAGCCCAGGTACACATCTGCCCATCTTCCAGGCTGCCTCATTTGGAATTCACTCCTCAGATGCTCAAAGCTGGGCTCCTCTGTACCTCCAGAGCTCAGAACCCTACCCCCAGGCAGGACAACCCCGAGGGTGAAAGGCCGACCTAGCTTGCCTTTTGCTCTCTTCCTCACTCATTTTTGGTCTCTGAACAGAATTAGCTACGGAATTTGTGGGGCCCAACGTGAAATGGAAACGTTGGGCCCCTTGTTCGAAAGTTAAAAGTTTCAAGACAGTGACATCAGGAACCAAGGCCGCAAGGCAGCTGAAGGCAGCGCAGTCTCTGAGGAGAGTTCCTACTGCATATGTACTGTTGGCTTGGGACCAGAAGGTCCCTTACTGGTGATGATGAGCTGTGAGGGAGACCTGTGGACTCTGGGGTGTTGTGGGTGGGAATCTTGGCTTCAGGCTTTGTTCTCTGCTGATGCAACACACCCCACCCCAAGTTTTGGTCACCCTGTTTGGGTGACTTTAGAGATAGTGGTTAGAGATGGGGGGGGGAGATAGAGAACTGGTTACATCTTCAGTGTGGCCAGAGCAAGACTACCCTGGTCACCCCTGGAGCAACAGAGATAACAGAATCGCAGCCCCGGGCCTAGGTAGCCCTGAGTGGAACCTGCAGCTTGCTGGGCCCAGGAGGTAGCAGGTTTTTCAGGACCTTCCTGTCCCCCTGGGTGGAACCCTCCTGCAGCCACAGATTCCGTGACTGTATGGAGAAGCAGGAGCTAGCGGGGTGTTCAGGGAAGAAGGCTGGAGGAAGGAAACAACCCCATTGTCATCCCTAAATTACTGGCTGGGATGGCAGGGGAGGAGGCGGAAGCCGACATTGTTTACTTAATTAAAAGTAAACAACAATTTGCCGCTGCCAGCCTCCCATTAGCTGTGTGTGGAGCCCTAGAGCAAAATGGAGACTGACTTTAGGCTTCCCTCTCCCGCCAAGCTGACTGCTGATGCCACACCCCCAGCCTTGGCTTCTCGTGAGGAAGTCCTTCCTACCCTAGGTCCCTTCCACTCAGGCCCAGAAGGGAGGTGAGCCAAAACAACTCCAGGAGTACCTTGCGCCCTTTGGGTCGGAATATGTGTACTGAAATGCTGTTTCAGGACATGGTGGGGACCCTAGTCGTTTCCCATGGAGACCCTACTATGTGACTCAGCCAGCCCAGGTTGTGGCAGCCAGGGTAGAGCAGAGGCTACTCCCAGCCAGATGCTGTTCTCTGAGGAAAGTGCCAGGCCTCAATGACCTGGAGGCCCAGTCCACACTACCTGGAGGCCAGGCCCCTCTGCCCACCCCCACTTTCCCCTTGCTCATCGTTTATGAACATCCTTCGCCCATCTTTTCCACTCTGCTCCCAGAAGGGTGCTGTTCAGGGCTCCTGGAGGGCTGAGGAGAAAGTCAAGCTCTGTAGGGGTGGTGGGAGAGGGCTGCTGGAAGGTAGCTTTCCTTCAGGCCAGGACAGCTAACCTGCAGGTAGCCGTGGACTGGGACCCCTAAATAGGGATAGTGAGTGTGAAAGGTTGTGGGGGACTTCCACTGGTCTCTGGGCCTAGGAGAACATCTTTCCAAGACCTGTCCCCACCTTTCCTGTGGGGCCTGTCATGGTGATGTAGAATGCAGGTTTCAGCCTGGATCTTGCTCAGGCATGACCTCAGAGGCAGGTCACCTGCTGAAATGCACCCAGGGCCTTGTCCTTTGTAGACTGCTCTCAAACCTTGTGGGATCAAGTGGCCAGGTGTGGGGTGTGGCTCAGAAAAAGAGGCTGGCCAAGAACCCACAAGCCAAGACTGCAGTCCAAGGGGCAGACATGAGAAAGGCCTTTTAGTGCATACAAGGAGCCACAGGATTCAAGTGCTGCCCTGAGCGGCTAGTCTCAGAACCAGCCCTGTCCCCTAGGAACCTTTGTAATTGTGGAGACATTTTGGTTGGGGCTTGCAGGAGGCTTAACACCAGTGAGTGAAGGCCTGGTATACTGCCTGACCTACAGAGCATGGACAGCCCCCAGGCTGCACCTCAGACAGTGTGCTTGTCTCCATGTCCAGGGTGTGACGGTTAAGAAGCCTAGTTCGAGATTTGTCCTTCCAAGAAGATTTGTGTCCACTCTCCCACATCACTGCTATTCTACCTTTCTTTCCCTGTTCCTTTTGCCTCTCCTCATCTTCTCCCATGGTCAGGAAATGTACACGCATGCACACACACACACACACACACACACACACAAATACTCTCATAGATCACAGGATTCACACACATAAGGACATTCACAGGCACTGGCACGAAGAACAATCTGGGAAGTCGGTCCTGTGCACTTAATTGAATTAAGGGGCTGGGTTTGGCAGGACATTGTGTATCTGAGCTACAGTTTCTTACATGAGGCAGGAGGCAGCCACTCGGGCTCCCTGTGCAAGTTCTTCCTCCAGCCTTTTCTCTCCAGGCCCCCCACCCCCATGTCAGAGATCATGCATAGGGACACAGGGGCACGGGACATCCCCTCTCGGTCACTTGCTTGCTTTCTCCATGGGTTGTCTCCTAATGTTCAGCTGGTGCTTGTTGAAGGTGAGGACCTCCTGAAAAGGTGCTCCCAGCTTGAGGCTGGGGCACTGTCATGGATAAAAGGGCCCAGGTCAGTGTCTCCTCCTGGTTTTAACCCTGTATTTGCATGGAAGCTACAAGGTGCTGCTGATTAGAAGGGGAACAGTCTTTGCCTGATTTAAACCCCCAGCATGTAACTAAGAGGTAGGAATGGCTTGCTCTTAATACTCCAAGCACCCATAAGTATGGCCAGTAGTTGTAAGGATGGATGAAGAGCATGTCTGTGGAGGCTCAGGGTGCTGGGGACTGAAGCCCTTTCCCACCTTAACCCGGGGGGTAGGGTGTTGTAGAGCTTTGAATTCTTTTTTTGGGGGGGGTTGTTGTTGTTGTTGTTGTTTTTCGAGACAGGGTTTCTCTGTGTAGCTTTGTGCCTTTTCTGGAACTCGCTTTGGAGACCAGGCTGGCCTCTAACTCACAGACATCCTCCTGCCTCTGCCTCCCGAGTGCTGGGATTAAAGGCGTGTGCCACCACCGCCCGGCTGAGCTTTGAATTCTTAAGAGTTCTCTCTCGGCCTGGAGAGATGGCTCAGGGGTTAAGAGTGCTGACTCTTCTTCCAGAGGACCTGAGTTCAATTCCCAGCACCCAAATGGCAGCTCACACCTGTCTGAAACTCCAGTTTCAGGGGACCTGACACCCATGGCAAAACACAAATGCACATAAAAATAAAATAAAATATATATTTTAAAAAAAAGTTCTCTCTCCTCTGGCCTCCATGCACCTCCACTTCAGCCTCTGCTTTGGCCGGTCTAGACTGTCTTAACTCAGCCCCTCTTTATGGAGACAGATCACCACAGTGAGGGTGGTCCTAGCCCAGAGCCAAGGCCCTTTCTGAGAAATCCTCAGGAGAGCCTAGCTTTGGTCACTGGGAAAGGCTCATCGGGAATGAGGAATGAGACTAGAAGACCGTCAAGCCAGCCTCCCCTGAGCCGTTTCCCAGCATAGCACGTGCTGGGTCCTGCCCCTGCTCTGCCCCAAATCCACAGCTTAGGAGAAGCCTGAGCAAGCTATTAACAGCTAGCTGGCAGTGAAGGCATCCAGAGAGCCACTGGAGGAATCCCAGCCCTGCCTGAGCCCGGTGGGTAGGGGCTGCCTCCCTTGACTACTGTGTTCTGGGGTGGAGGACTGGCCAGTGGCGGAGGGAAGCAGCCAGTCCTAGCTGGACCCTTCGAAGCAATCTGCACTGCCCAGGGTCAGGGGGGCTGCAGGGCGGGCCTCACCTCGGCTAACCTCTGGGCAGAACAAAGGGGCCTTTCTCCGCCTGCAGCCTGGGAGGGTGTGCCTGCCGGCTTCTGCCGCCATTGCAGACGTTGGTGTGCGGAGGTTTTGTTTGTTTGTTTGTTTGGGTTCTTTTTTCCCACTCTCTCTGACTTATCCATTTCTCTCCCTGTCTGAGGATCCTGATCTGGCTTTCAGTCTCCTCTTTTTTTTTTTTTTTTTTTTTTTTCCTCCCCCGGAGGGTGGGTGGTAGAGGGATTTTTCTTTCCCAAGAGTTATCAAGTGCAGAGGCAAGTTAGCGTCACCAAGAGGTGAGGGTGTCCGGGGCATGTTGGGAGCACTCTTGGGGTCGACAGCTGAAAACTCGCAAGTGGAAGGCAGCTTACTGGGACCGGGTGGGCCCACGGAGCACACACCTGTGGGCCAAATACTTGGTAGCCTCAGCTTTCCCTTCTTCTCACCCCTTATTGGAGGCCTCCTTCCGTCAGTCCCCTACTGCAAGCGGTTCCTAGTCAGTGTGCATGGAGCGCTCGACCCCGATCATATCCCGGGACGTGCTTGGCAGGGACAGCCACAGGAGCCGCTGCCTCAGGCAGCTCTGTTCTTAGGACAGACGCAGGGTTTGGTGGCCGTGCTGGATTCTTGCCCTTCCTGCTGGGCCCTGTGAGTGTTCAAAGTGAACCCTGTCCATCGGCGGTGCTTCTAGGCCAACAGCCCATGGGCTCGCCCTGCTGTGGCCGGCAGAGGGCAGCTAGCGTTAACTTGCTGCGCCACCTAGCTACCTTGTTAGGGAGCGCAACTCGAAGCTCCTTGAGCCCCCCGCAGGGTCCTTGAGGACCTTTGGCACCTGCTAGCCAAAGTGGATAGGTGGCTAGGACATGGTGTTCCCTTATATGTGTATAGTACTTTCTATAAAACCGCCCTTCTTAGTGAGAGTCAAGTCCCACTTACATCTCGTCTGCTGAGTAGGTTCAGGCTGTGTTGCACAGAGAGACCAGAGAGATCAACCAGGGGCCTAATGCAAGGCTAAGACTTGGACCCCAGACTTCTGAGTCTTTCCAGCCCCCAGTGCCACATCTGCCTTTTCAGGCTCTCCAGGCTCTGATTAAAAAATTGGAGTTGGCTGGGTATGGTAACACACGCCTTTAATCCCAGCACTCTAAAGGCAGAGACAGGCGGATCTCTGAGTGTACAGAGCGAGTTCCAGGACAGCCAGGGCTACATACACAGGGAAACCCTGTTTCAAAAAACAAAAACAAAAACAAAACCAATCAACCAACCAAACAACAGTTGGAGTTGGGGTTGGAGAGATGGCTCAGTGGTTAAGAGCACTGGCTGCTCTTCCAGAGGTCCTGAGTTCAATTCCCAGCACCCACATGACAGCTCACAACTGTCTGTGACAACTGTCTGTGAATGTCTGTGAATCCAGCTCCAGATCTGACGCCCTCACACAGACATAGATGCAGGTAAAACACATAAAATAATAAAAAAAGAAAGCAGACAAGCTTTCTCTCTCTCTCTCTCTCTCTCTCTCTCTCTCTCTCTCTCTCTCTCTCACACACACACACACACACACACACACACACACACACACACACACACCAAGACCCCAGGTCCCTCATGTCTTGTCTGAATGGCTCTGGATGGTAGCAGGCCAGGGCCAATATTTTCTGCCACTTTCTAGGAGCCCTGGGCTTTGATATGAAGCTCAGCTGGGTTCACAGGAGGATTAAAGGTGGGAAGATGGTCTGTCTTCAGCAAGGGAGGATGGTGCCAGCGCCAGCTAGGGGTGCTTCTGTCCCCGGGTGGGGTGGGGGGTCAGAGTAGTAGCCACAGTTGCAAGAAAGATCTATAAGGGGCTCTTCAGAGTCTTCTCAACGCCAGCTGTCTTTGAGTGGTGGTGGAGCAGTGAGCAAAGCCAAGAGGCCTTATCCTCACTGGGCTGAAGGCTCAAGGGCTCCCGGCCCAGGCAGCCAGCCCGTCAGGTCAGCCCGGTCCCTGGGAGGCTCATGGCATCCCAGAGCCTTCCTCCATTCGCTCCATCCCCGATCTCTCCGTGCTGACCCCCTGGAGGCTGCGAGGTAGATAGGGTTTGAAGATAGGGCGCTAGGCCTCTCCGTAGGAACAGAGTCCTGCTGAAACATCTGATTATGGGGTGCATTTGTGTTTGCCTCTCTTCCACCGTCCAGAGTTACCTACTCACAGCCAGGGCACTGTCCTGTAGAGGCCCAGGAAGGTGCTTCAGCTCAGCTTGCCCTCTAAGTTGAGTTGAGGCATGTGGGTTCTGCTCGATTCTCTTCCACTAAGCCCTCAGCATTCTTGGATGAGTTCTCTACAGGAGGCAGGGCAGTGGACAGCAGGGGCGCAGGGTAGAGAGATGCAGGGTAGCAGAGGCAGGGGGAGGGGGCCGGCCAGGGGCGGGGGGCTCGTGCCTCTTCCCTCCATCTCTGTCCTCCAGGCTCCACTTCCTACAGTGAAGAAGCTGTGGCTTAGGGACCTTCTCTGCCATAGGCTGAGAGGACTCTCTTCTGCTTTCTGTCCACATTCTCTTCCTCCCTGCTTCCACAGAAATCTTGGGGGTGGGCATGGGGGCTCCTGGTCCTGTGGTTTCCCAGCTCACCCTCCGCCACGTGCTCTCTAGATAGATGCTGGCAGTGAGAAGCAGCTCACTCTGCGGGTTTCTCCCCTAAAGCAGCGCTCTGCCCCGCCACCTCCTTTCTCTGCCCCCTCCACCTGTCTCCACCGCCACCTCTGGCTCTTGCGCAGGCCTCTCTCCACGCTGCTTGGCCTGGCCCTAACTCCCTCCTCCTCCCTAGCTAGTCCCTCTCTGTCAGCCCCTCTACTGTTCCTGGACCAGGGCTTACCACCTCCCCCTCCCTTGAAGCTCTCCCTGGTCTGAGGCAGTGACCTATGTGACCTTCAGAGCCTCTGTTGCCCCTCTCCTCCGAGGGCTGGCATTAGGAACTGAGTACTTCTTAATGAATAGTTAGACCAAGGGCAAATGTGTTTGGCTGGGTTAGGGGTGGGGGGTGTTGCCCAGCCCTGGGAAGGGGAAACACTATTAATAGCCCCGGGAGCAGCTGGGGATGGGGTGGATATCTGGCTAGCTTGGCCTGGCCTGGGCAACTCAAAGGTCCAGAAAGGGCAATGCTAGAAATAGAGGGAGTGGGGTGGGGCTCAGCTTTTCGGGCCCTGGGCTGAGGTGGGCACACGCCCACCACCACTGGCTTTTCCTGGCCATGGTGTATTGAAGGCATGTCAGTTTCTATCCATCACCTTGAGGAGGGACGGGTTCTTAGGCTAGGGGCCACTTGTCTGGACCCCACTGTCATATGATCCCTGGATCCAGGCCCTTGGAAATGCTAGATGCAGCTGCTGGCAAACTATGGCACCAGCCGACATCGCCAGGACTGGATTGTCTGTAAAGAAGGCGGAGCCTAGGCAGCAGGAGGTGTACCTGCCATCCCAGGACCAGGCTTGTGCTTATGGTGACTTGGGTGCTCTGAACTCCAGGATTAAGCAGGGAAGGGCAGAGCAGGTTGTTGGGGCTGGGACCCCAGAATCCAGGGACAGACACTGTCACCCTGCTGCTCTGTTGGCCTTGCTCAACTGCTGTTCTCTTTCCTTGTCTCTCCCCACGTGGTGAGCAGCCTCAGGCCATTTACTAATGACTACTGTTGGGAGGACATACCTGCATCAGGTCCATCTGGGTCTGCCTTTTAGTGGCTGAGAAACCCCTCCGCTGCTGTCTGTAGAAGGTAATGAGGCCTGCCCTGCTGCTCGCTGCTGGGGCCTCTGGGGCCAGAAACTACAATCTCAGATGCACTTAGTATGTCACCAGTGAGCCGAAGTGGCATCTGAGCAGGGCCTGGCGGGCGGGGGCGGGGGTGGGGTGGGGTGGGGGTGGGGTGGGGTGGTATAAGCATTTCAGCCAGTAGAGACGAGAGAAATGGCAACCAGACCTAAGGCTGGGCAGTGTTCAGGGAGCGGCCACTCAGAGTCAGGCTTGGGGCCAGGGTCTGTCATCCATGTTTCCCACCTGCTCCTCATCCAGGAACCCAGTGGGCAGGTGTCACCTTTACTTACAGCCAAGGAGCCAGTGTGAACTCTGCTGAGGCCGCTGGGCTGGGAGGTTCTGGAGCGTGGATCTTCCTGGAGTTGCTCGTACCGTTGTCTCCTGCCTTCTTCTGTCTCCCTTCGCCTCGATGTCCCCTCTGTCTCCCCTGTGCTAGGGTAAAGCCAGGCTCGTAGAGTACCGCACAGTTCTCCTGAAGTCTAGACCAGTGGTTCCTTCCTGGGTAGCTTTGGACTCTGGGGAGGGGGAGGCAAGCCTGGGCCAGGTGGCTCCCCCTCTCCTCAACTACCTAAGAGTCTCACCTGCTCCTTCAGCAGCCTCTGTACTGCCTCCTACCCACATCTCTGATGGGAATTTTGTTTGGGTGGAGTTCCCTGCCTGTGGAGCCTCAGGAGACATCCCGCAGGGACGGTATAGCTGCCTAGCAAGCCCTGAGTCTGCCCGTTCACTCCTGGTCTCTGAGCTGCTGGGTCCACACATGGGCCTCCCCATGTTTCCAGTGTTGCTAAGGCTCGGGGCCTTGCAGCCCACTGGGTTGGGTGCCTTTGCGAGTCCCTCACTGGGTGCTTCTGTTTGTGTCCTCATCTTCCTCTCTGCTGGCCTCAGCCTGCCATCCCCGAGCACCCAGTTCCCCTGCCAGCTTGTCCCGCTGCTCAGTGCCCATCTCCATTGCCAGTTCTCGCTTGATCTCCTGGCAGTTGGCAAACACCTGGCAGAGCACATCTGGCAGCTCATGCTGGGAGAAGACCTCCCTAGAAGACCAGACTGTTAGGGAGGTCGAGGGAGAGAGGAGCCCCCTTCTTGTCTCCTAGGAGAAAAGCGTGAGTTTAGGAACACCATTCTCCCAATGTGAAGGTGGGGAGTACCGTGGCTGTAGGGTTTCTAATTCCATTTCCACAACATGGGGGTGGTAATCAAGAGCTGCAGGAGACAGCATTCTCCTCTGGTAGGACGTGAGGCTCTTAGACAAAGCCTGACCATGGCTTCGGAAAGAAGGTATACTGGTGGTCTTCCTGCTGCCGTCTCCACTCCAGTATGCTACCTGTGAGGCAGGGAGAGAAGGAAGTGTGGAAGGTAAAATGTCACTGTCCCACGCTAGCCGTGGTTCACCAGGTCCCTATTGTCCAGCCTTTCTGGGCATCCACATCTTTTCCTGTGCCTCAGCCCACAGGTAGACATATGTCCCTGTGGTTATGTGTTAGTTCCCTCTGGTGCACCCCCTACTCTCCTGGCAGGTGACTCGAGCCAAAGCTAGAGTCCTTTTAGGTCTGTGGGTTGTGGTAATGAGGAGAAGCTCGCGAGGTCGGTAGAGACATAGCATGCCCTTCTTACCCACCCACAGCTCCAGGTGTGGTTCCCGGTCAGGCTCCCGTGTCTAGACTGTGACAATCTGGAGGTGACAAGAGGGAGTCCCAGCCCCTGGACAGTGGTGGGTTGTGTGCTCATGCTAGCTTGGGGACAGGTAGGGAGTATGGGGAAGGAGAGGGGGACCTGAGAAGCCCCTTGTCTGCCCAGCCCCGCCTCCCTCTGCCCTCTGGCTGCCCTGCACTCTCAAGGACTTCCTCAGTCCAGGTCCCCAGTGTCCTGTTTGCTGAGACAGGGAGAGCCCCTTTGTGACCCTTTCCCCAGCCCCCATCCATTGCGGCCCCCTCCTCAGGGTGTCTCAGATTCTCTGACTTGGGTTTCAGGAGGTACAATAGTCACATTCTGCGGCTCTGATTGCTGCAGGCTGGGCCTCTGGCTCTCCTTGAGATTGAGTTTCCTGTGCCCTGGACACTCCGGAATCACAGAGAGGGGGGAGGCAGATGAGACGCAGCACTGGAATCACACCCCTGCCTGCCTCTGGACCAACACTCTGCATAGTTGAGGTGTTCCTTTCTGTGGCTCTGGGTGTTCCATCTTATTCCACCTTTTCTTGACACTAAGAAGGGGCTGCTGGCATCTGCAGGTGACATGTGTGGCTGAAGGCATAACAAGTGTGCTCATCTGAGTGTGTCCACATGCCTAGGTACGCTCTTGGCGTATAGCTGAGGCCGGTCTGTACACCCCTCCTGGCCCCTAAAGAATATGTTGGGTGAAGTCCATGGAGGCAGCTGGCCAGCGAGCTACACACAGCTGCCCCCTTGCAGAATGAGCTTGTTTCGCGTGGGAGCCATGGAGTGTTGGCTATAGTGAGCAGGAATTCCTCCTTCACTTGCTAGGAGCCATAAATACATCCTTGTCTGTGGTTGGGGATATATATATATATACACACATATACATCAGGGTTGGGGCAATGCTGGGTTCTAGATATGAGAGCCTGCCCTCCAGAGCTCTGCTTAAGAGGCAGTCTTCTCAAACACACACATGCACGTGTGTGCGAGCAGGCAGAAGTGAGGAAGAAAGGGACCTGCAAGGAAGTACAGGGACAGAGAGAATGACAGAGGGTGGGGACCTAAGAAAGCTCAGAGATGGAGTTCAGAAAGAGAAGCCAGAAACACAGTTAAGGTTCAGGACCTGAGAGGGCAGAGCTAACGCGAGGTTAGAAGGGCAGCTTTACGGGGCGCTTTTTGTCTATCCCAGAGACATTAAGGAGCATGTGGAAACGGAGGGGCCCATGCTGCCCACTGTCAGTTACATGCTGTCTGACACCTATAGTCTCTAAGCTGTTACAGCAGGGGGATGACCTATGGTGTAGGACTAGAGAGCAGGTAAGAATTTGCCGTCGAGGCCCGTCTGTGGAACCCACTTGGGCCCATGCCCAGTCAGTCCAAATTTATCACCTCACCTGCCCCTTCACAGCCCTGCCTTCCAGAAACCCTGCAGAGTAGCTAGGACCACTAGCAGGAGTGGTCTCTGCCTCAGAGACATGCCTTGTGTGAGCAGCCTCAGAGCAGGATGAGGGCTCTGCACTCGTGTGTCACCACTGGCCTGACCCAAACCACCCAACAGTGCTGAGAATGAACCGTGGGCTCTGAGATGCTCTCTCCGAACCTGGCCCGGGTGGGCAGGGCCCGAGCTACCTGCTCATCCAGGGCGTCCATCAAACATGGGCAGGGCTTGGTTTCAGGTATTTGCATTCGAAGGGCAGAGTGGGAGACACGTTAGAGCCTGGAGGAAAGTTTTGTTCTTCAGCTCCAAGACTTAGAAGACTATTGAATTGTCTTGGGTCGGGTCCAGGGAAGGTGGTGGCAAACCCTTTGTCCTGGTTCCTTTTCTGAAGGAAGTGGTAGGAGCCCCAGGCTCTGTAAAGTGGGTGCAGGGAAGAGCTTTTTTTTTTTTCTTTTCCCAGCCTGGGCTGGACTGCCTGACACTGAGGCTGGAGCTGTCATCCTCGCTTCCATGGCAGCCGGGATGAGGGGCTGAAGCAAGAAAAGCCCCCAGGGGATGTGGCCATAGCAAACTGGGGAACTGGTGACAGTGTCCAGTGTGGGCTGGACAGGACGGGATAAGAGATGAAGCGGCACCTGCCTGCCTTGTATGAGCCAGTACCATCCCTGTCCCTCTGCTGTTCCACAGGCCACCAGCTGGCCCATTGTCCCCAGCGAGAAAGCAGACACTGGAGGGGGTTCTGTGGGCAGGAGCTCACTAATGTCTACTCACTGGTGATGGGCCAGGGACAAGGAGGGAAGCAGGGAGGTGGCTGAGGCGAAAAGGCAGGCGAGGCAAGGCCGGAGTCAGAGAGGCCACCCTCCAGCTCCAGAGCAGGGAACTCAGCCCCCTCTGCACCGCCTCAGGTCCCCGCCTGTGCTTTTGGCAGTGGGCAGTGGGCAAGGCCTGTGAACAGGAGATAAAGAGTTCAGGCTGAGTATTTTTTCTCACTAACCGTGGATTTGTGTGTTTGTTCAGCTGGTGGCTCTGATAAGCCCCATTCTGCCAGATAAAAGCCAAGCAGCTATGAGGCGGGGCCAGGGGAGGGTTGTTGTAAAGGGGCCTTCCTCCTCTCGTCCTGAATCCCGGGTTATAACCTCCCCCAGGGGTCCCAAGCAGAGGAGGGTCAAGGTGCCTGGACACTGTGGCATGCTGCCCTGGGCCCAGCTGCTGGTCCCTAGGGGTGTCCAGAACAGGCACAGACCTTGTTTCAAGGCATCCCAGAGAGCCCACCACATGGGAAGGCTGGCCTCTGGCTCCCATCTCTGGATGGCAGGATGTCCTTTGGCTGGCCCCAGAGTCTGACCACTGAGGACCCAGTGACCTGTCTGATTCCCTGCCAACCCCCATCTCATTTCTACTCAGGATGTGTTCTGAGCTGACAGGGTATTAACATCCCTTACTTTCGAAATACTCTTAGCCCTGTTGGGCAGGGGTCCATTCTCGCTGAACCGTTAGGTGCTTGGGCCTAGACATGGTAGTTCAGGGCATCCGCTGCCTTTCAGCAAAGCTACAGTGTTGCCAGGGTACCAGCCTCATCCTCCCTGCCCTTTGTGGGTACAGGCGGGGATCCTAAAAGCTGAGGTTGGTACAGATCTACCGGACCCTGGCTGCAGCTGCCCTCGCCATAGGGCTGGCTCCTCTGCCTGTGAGCCTAGGTCCAGACTTCCAGTGTTTCTGCCTTTTGTCCTGGAGCTGGGCTGAGCTTGTTGGGGGCTGGTGGTGGCGGCATTGTGGCAATGCTGGCTAGGGCCGCCAGCCATAAGATGGCTGCCAAGGTCTAAAATGGCTGCCAGCAGCGCCCAGAGCCACGCCGGTGGCGCGTGGCAGCCGGCCTCCTCCTCCCAGCCTCTCCTGCTTGCTCCTTTAATATGAACTAATAGTAATAGCAGCAGCACCCTTTGGGGAAGTGTCCTGGTTTAAAAGGATTTCCTGTCTATCGCGCTCTCCCGGAGCCCCATTCGTCTCTGCCGTAGCCACTGGCGCATCTCCATCTCTTTGTCACGTTCTCTGCTCTTTCTGTCCCTTGGCTGGGTCTGTGCACACCCACACGCGTGCGCATGCGCGCGCGAACACACACACACACACACACACACACACACACACAC
>CABHPP010103005.1:0-11306 GCA_902168425.1 Peromyscus attwateri | reverse complement strand
GTGGTTGAAACTCTGGTTTTCTGTTCTGCGGCTCCCCGTTCCCATCAAAACCAACAAGATTTATCCCTCAAAGATGGCAGCTCAACATTTGCCTCACCTCCACCTTGCCTGGTCAGCCTGGGCATGGCCTGGAAACTCAGCCCAGGACAAGAGATACCAAAAGAATGTGTCCCTGGGAACCCTGCTTGCCAGCCTGTTACTTGGATGCTGTGCATACTGGGCAGGGATGGCATTGGCTTGCAATCTCTGACTCTTAGACACAAAGCCCAAACGGGGTTTTTTTGTGCCCCTGTGTGGCTGGATGCCACCCTTGCCTTTGGCACCAGGGCAGAGAAGAACCTCACTCTCTGAGCCCTGTGGCCTGGGCAGTCCTTGCCCTCTGGCTCCTCCCCAGGGTCCTCCCAGCCCTCAGGCTCCTGTCTTTGTTCTCTTGTTGGATGTTGCACCCTCTGGAGGGCCCCTAACTATGCTTTCCCTTTTCCTTCTCTCCAGAAAGGCAGAGCTGACTTCTGCAGGCTAGAGTATCCTAGGGCTCACCTTGTCCCAGGTCCCAGCCTGTGCCTCCCACCCTTGTCCCTCTGGCACCTTTCATTGTCTACCCCTCCTGGCTCACCACCCGGCTCCTGGGAGCTCCTCACGCATCCCTTCCCAGATGCTAGCCCTGCACCCCATTTTATTCCTTTATCAACTGTCAGGGAGCAGATGCCTCCTTGCCACTCTTGCCCAGCATACTCTCCCGTGTTACCAGGGGCCTCATTTTCCTCTTTCAGAAGCAACCGTAGCCAGATTGCACCCCTGAGGTCAGGCCACAGAAGGAGCAGAGCAGGGCCCGAGGTGGAGGAAGGGCTGCGGGGCTCTGGGGAGAGAGAGAAGGAGCGGGCTGCTTTGCTGGCTTCCCACCCCAGCCAGCTAAACCTGCGTGTTGCTGCTTCCTCCCCCCAGGCCCGGCTTCTCTAAAGAAGTCAGGAAAACTGGACTTCTGCAGCGCCCTCTCCTCTCAGGGCAGTTCCCCACGCATGGCTTTCACCCACCACCCGCTGCCTGTGCTTGCTGGAGTCAGACCAGGTGAGAGATGGAGGCGGGGCTTAAGGGGACACTGCGGGAGGTAGCCACAGCAAGGGGCAGCTGGCCAGGTACAGCAGGGGCCAGGGCTCACTCTAAGTGACAGATCTGGGCTCCCTGAGTGAGGTCATGGCACAGCAGTGGGGTGGCAGGGGACGGGCAGCGGACCTCTGAGAACCAGGCTTGCGCACTGGGTTCCTAGATTCCCTCGCACACGCTAACTCTGGCCGCATAAGTCTGTGTTGGGTGCATGTTTTGCACATGCTCACTGGGAGCTGCATGCAGCCTCCACCTCCCCCCACCAGCAAGTAGTTGAGCCAAATTGCTCTCCTGTGGATTGGGAAGAGCACTTCTCAGCAGTCCAAGTTCCTGGTGTCTGTCCTAGAGCAAACGGTCACCTACTCTGGGCTTCCCTGCCTTTCCCAGAAGTAAAGGGGTGGGCCAAAAGAACAAGGGCTTGCCATGGGAAGGACTGTCCTGCTGTTTTGAGGGTAGTCTCTTCAGGCCCTGAGAAGATGCTGATCTTCCCGGGGGTGGGGCCAGGTGGGACTACGCGGGAACCTGGCCCTCCCTGGCTTGCTGCGTCCTCCCTCGGCACCCATCTGGCAGCAAAGGCTTTTGTTTGCACACGGCCCTGTGTCTGCCATTCCTCTCTTCTCTTCTCTTCTGTAGGACACAACAGGGAGGTTTACCTCCCAGCTTCCTCCTTGGGGCCTCCTGGCTTAGAGCCCAGAGACAGCCCAGCACTGGGGTAGGGTGTGGTGGCCACGCGGTGGGGGCAGGGAGCCCGGGCCTGGTGCCGGCTGCAGGAGGGAGGCAGGCTCCACTCTGCTGCACTCCATTTTTATGAACTCCAGTGAGAAGCCAAGTTTCCTCAGCCCCCTAATGAAACTGAGAGCAAGAGAGCTGATTGGAAACAGACGGGAGGGGAATGTGGGAAGAGCAGCAGAGGCCTGGACAGGGCGACTGAGCGCTCGGGTGTTGGGGCCAACACGAAGGAGGCCTGCGGATCCCACTTACACGAGTGGAGTTGTGTGTGTGCTAGATGCCATCCTGCACAGGCAGGCCCGTCCATGCAGAGCCCCTGGAGTCATGGTATCCTGTTGTCTGCCCTTCAGGCAGGCTCACATCTAGGGCAGGGCAAGTGAGCTGTTTGCCAAGGGTGCAAGAAGAAAAATGTCAAGGATACCAAAAACTCAGTCCTCGAGATAAGTAATATATTAACGTGTTATTTCTAAAAAATGAAAACAGTTGCAAAACATAGGATGAGACCAACACCTGAAATCCCAGCAAACGGGAGGCTGAGGCAGAAGGATCAAGAATTTGAGGCTGTGTGACTCTGTCTCAAAAAACAAATAAGAGCAAAGCTTATGACAAGCAGATATGGCAGAAAGCTTGACTGATGTGTGGACCCCTAGTTCAGTCCTCAGCACTGACAGAAACCAAAGGAAATCAACCAACCAAAACAAACAACACAGACAGCCGGACACACACCTGCAGTCCAAGCGTTAGGAGAGAGACAAGACGATCAGGAAGGGGCTCAAGGTCATAAAGTTCAGCCTGGGCTACAAGAAACCCCATCTCCGAGAACAAACAAACCAGACAAATGACTTCCTAGCAATTTTGAGCAGATAGCATCCAACCCTACACTTGTAGCATACTGCTCACCTGCCTCAACTACGTCCGCCCCCAGCCCCAGTCACATGGTATTTATAGAAGCAAGCAGCTGGCCTTCAGGTAGTAGTCTGCCAGTTTATTTTTTTATTGCATTTCAATGGTTTTTTATTTAGATGACTGAGGGGTTTTGTTCCTGACACAGTGCTTCTGCCCCATTCTGCCTCTTCCTCGGGATCCTCAGTCTGTCCGCTGCCACATCTTTCTTTCCCACGTGGCTACCCTGACAACCTTTTCTCTCTCCTGCCTCTGTGCACACAGGGAGCCCCCGGGCCACAGCATCAGCCCTGCACTTCCCCTCCACGTCCATCATCCAGCAATCGAGCCCGTATTTTACACACCCAACCATCCGCTACCACCACCACCACGGGCAGGACTCGTTGAAGGAGTTTGTGCAGTTTGTGTGCTCTGACGGCTCGGGTCAGGCCACTGGACAGGTGAGTCCAGAGGGCACAGGAGGCCTCATAGCCTCATATATTTGTCTGTCCGTCTGTCCGTCTGATTGTCCTTCTGTCTGTCTGAGGGCTTATGAAGAAAGGGCCAAAAGTCAGGAGCATACATGGAGTTGAAGTAACGGAGAGCCCATAGACTCTACCTTGTGAACAGTTTTAGTGGGCTTGGGGCCAGGGTCTGAGTATTAGGGACTGGAAAGGTGGGGCAGCTGCCCAACCCTTCCTTCAGGGGCTCCTTGCCCTTCCTGTTGACCCTTGGTTCCCAGCAGGCATGAGCCTGTAATTTGTCCAATCAGGCCTTGGACCTCCACCTTTCTAAAATCTAGGGGGTCAAGGATTTGACAGTTGTGGACCTGAGATTGTCTGGCTCATCACTGTTGACATTTGGGCTGTTTATTATCTGTGGTGTGAGGCTGCCCTGGACTCCGCGGGAGGCATCCTCGGCCCTCACCTAACAGATGCCAGGGGGTACCTTCTCCTTCTTAGTCGTGGGCGTCAAATCTGTCTCCTGCTTTCAATGGGCCCCACATGATGCTTGTGTGAAGATTCCTATGCCAGGATTCTTACCAAAGGCTCCTGCACTGTTATGGTTCTAGAGCAAAGTCCTGTGGATCAGAAGGGTTCCCTGTAGATTCCTTTTCCATGAGCCAGCCCCAGGGCCTGGTCCAAACTCAAGGTGCTCAGCAAAGGAATTATCCAGGAAGATAACTTGCCAGAGATGCTAGCAGGACATGCTCAGTCTCTAGGGGTCACTTGAGATGGGATAGGGTTGTCCAGACCTCTGGAGAGTTCTGCAGCCCAGCAGCGTGAAGATGACCCAGCTCCTCTCTCAGCCAGTGCAGGTAGCCTGGCTGTGAGAAGTCAGTGGGAGGGTGTTCAAAGAGCTTAGAAAGCAAGTTGGGAGAGGTGTTCTGGAAGTCCACACCAGAGGCAGTTCAGGGGGAGCAGCAGCGGCCCTCTGTTGTTCAGCCAGTAGGGTGCCTTGATGTGCTCTGGGAAGAATGGGCATTTGCTGGTTCTGGAGTACAACTGGGCTGAGCTCTCTGTCCATCCTGGGTCTGGTCCTCTTTGCTCTGGCTCGCTCCCATCCCGCCCATCTGCTGTCCTCACCCTCCTACTTTATCCCACAAGGGTTTCTCTTGCCGACTCTCCAGTTCCTTAGCACATTGGTGACCTTCCCGCCTCTGAATAAACACTGCCTATCTTAGGGGAATGGAAGGGTAGAACTGACCCCTGATTACCACTTCAGAGATAGAGCAGACTCCAGAGGCGTGCTGCCTAGCCTGCCTTTTCACCTCAGAGGCAGCCAGGCTTGGAGACATCTCTTACCACAGGACCCTGAAGAAAAAGAATCAGTTGGCCCCTGCCTCCTGAGGGCTGGGTTCTGAGCCTCACCTGTGACCTAACATGTGTAACATGGAACATTCACTTGGCCTAGAGTTATTTTCTCAAGACAGGTACTTATTCCATGAGACAGATGTAAGTAGACACTTCGCTGAGTGTAACTAACCACGGGGAGTAGGGAATCCTCCTAAGGTTTCCTCTGTGACCTGCAACTGAGAGGAAGGCTGCTGCAGAGGCCCATGGGGCTTCTGAAGAGAGACCACTCATGCTGGAGAAGAAGCTGTGCTGGGCTCCCCCTGGCCACCATAGAGCGGCAGACCCCAGACTTAGTATATATAAAGAGTCACTCAGAGGCTTCAGCCTTCGGCTTGTTTCAGCAAAGGTGGAGCCTAAGAAACCAAGTGTCTACCAAGATCCTGCTCCTGGACTGTGGTCAGAGCACCCACTTTAAGAACCACCGACCTGGAGTCTGAAGGAGCACCCCACTAAGCGCCTCAAGAATCCCAGATTACAGACCAGCTTTTCAGCCACAGAGGGAAAATTACAGATATTACCGAGGGCTCCCAGGCACCCTCATATTTCATCCTTCTACTCCAGTCTAGGGCACTTGTTTTGAGGGTCACAGGGAGACAGCACTTAAGGTGATACAAAGGGCTGGGGGAAGGGTTCTGACCAGCAGTGTTTCAGAGGTAGAGCAGGGACAGCCAAATGTGCATGGTGAAGTTGCAGGCCCACTGGGGATAATGACTCAGGGAGGCAGGAATGCCACCATCTGTAAGAGGCAAGTGATATGCTGGGCCAGCTCATAGACTCTTTTTGGTCCCCGCCTCAGTTCCTAAGGTAATGCAGAGCCACAGACTTTGATATTTTAATACCTTGACTTGTATCCCAGCCAAAGCTCTGATGCCCCAGACCTGGTGAAAGCTGTGACTGGCCCCATCAGGTGGGGTTCCTTTTAGACACTTGCAGGAGACAGGCCATGGAGGAGGCAGAGGCCTCCATGCTGTGTCGTAGCTGCTCAGAACTCAGAGAGAAGCCATGAGGCTGTGATCTGTGGGACTGTTCCATTTCCTGTCTGAGGGAAAAATGGGATGGGAGCCAGACAGACCATAGACATGAGGAGAGAGGCTCTCACTTACACCCCTGCGGAGCTGGAAAACTTGCTCTTTGGTCCTAATGCTGCCTAGAACCAAAGAGTCACACTCTAAAAGGGTACCTAGCACAGAAGACTCCAGTCCGGGTCACAGATAGGGATGCCGGGCAGCCACGGGTTTGTTTAGCCCGATGCTTCTGAACTATTGTCCTGAGGGTGTGCAGGATGATAGAAGAAGCCATGTAGGGAATAGTGTGTCAGCTCTGATAGGTCATTAGGGATAAAGGCTGGTGAGCTCTGGGTCAGGTGTGGCCAGAGTGGAGCTGGGCATGGCAGTGCACACCTGTAATCCCGTCATTTGGGAGGTGGCGGCAGGAGGATCAGATGTTGTAAAGTACTTGCCACACAAGTTTGATGACCCAAGTTTGACCCCTGGAACTCACATGACGACGAAGGAGACGAACTGCAGAAGGACAGTGCGGTCCTGCTTGGGCTGGAGGACTTAAGTGCTACATGAGTCTGCTGACATGCTGGAGCTGGGGGACAGCTGCTTCCATGACTCTGATGAAGGGCCAAGGGTGTCCAAGAAGCATAGGACAGTGAGAGACTAGTTTGATTCAGTCTGCCTGGTACCTGTGTGTGTGTGTAATGCCTTCAGAGCAGGCCTCGAGGGGTGCAGGAAGGAGCTTCAGGCAGGGCACTCTGTGGTGAGCAAATCTACACTCTGACTTTGTCCTCAGCCTCAGTTCGAACGTCCAAGGGGCTCAGAATGGGAAATACCCAGCAGAAAAGAAGGGATGTGGGGGACAGGGGCCTTGAGTGCCCCTGGGGAGAGTGCATCTTCTAAAACAGTGGGACATTTGCCAGAGATCTGAGCTAACTTGCACTTGGGGAAGAAGGCCCATGAGCCTGCCAAAGGTTCTTGGGTCAAACAGGTAGGGATCTGCCTCCAGGCATGGCCAGTGTAGCAGGTAACTGTGGATAAACCACTTCCCTGCACGGAACCATGGGATTCAGCTGTTGGATGGGTAGAATAAAGCTTCCTTTACATCAGTGTCCCAGAGACAGTAAGTACTGTAAATTCTGAGTGGAGGACAAGAGCTTTCTTCCTGTGAGCTGTAGGATATGGATTTGTCTACCCACTTAATGCCAATGGCATCTTCTAGGCCTCAAAAATGTCTCTAGATGTTGTGGTGTCCTTCTAGGATGGGAAGCAGAACTGTTCCCTTGTGAGTAGTGGGAAGGTCAGACCCAGCATGAATACAATGTCTAGGCTATCGCTGGACACCAGAGCACTGAGCTGAGCCACTCACTGTCAGAGCAGAGAGGCGACCCCACCCCTCACCCCAGTGAGATGAGTAAGGACAGACTGATGGCTGGAGACATCAGGTGGGTGGGCTTCCAGGGTTTGTCCTCTCATAGAAGGGGGAGCACTGGCCAGGTGTAGTGGAGCATGCTTATAATTCCAGGACTCAGGATGTCGAGGCAGGAGGATTGCCAGTTTGAGGGCAGCCTGAGAGAGAAAGACCTCCCTAGGATTTGTGCCTAGTTGGCCAGAAGGGCTGAAGTTTGCTCCGTAGGAAAAGAAGAGCTGGGGCCAGGCCTCCCTGCACCTGAGCTGCAGGTGGGCATTGAGGGCTTCCTCCCAAGCAGCAGGAGGCATGTTCCAGGTCTCTCCGGGGATACTGCACCTTCCTGTGGCTGGGGAGCCTGTGGTGCGTACTTTCTCTGAATCCTTGAAGCTGACCCAGGCATGATCAGGCATGAGGCCTGGAGGAGAAATGCAAGTTTGAGAACAAAGGACAAGGAATGAACCTTGTGGCAGAATGTCCTTGGCTCCTGAGGGCGTGCGTTATCCAGGGAATCACTCTTGAAGAACCGCACAGAAGCTGGAGCCACCAATGGCGTATTTTCCTCGCTGGCTGATCTTTATAGAAAAGGCCAGCGCCCCACTGTTCGCAGGCTGAGAACAGGATCTGCTGGAGATAGAATGGAGGGTGAGCATCTCGGTGCTGATGGCCTCCTGGGCCAGGCTGCCCATGGGGTAGATGTTGGCAGGCCTGTGGGTCCTGGCTAATCAGCCAGCGCAGCCAGGCCTGTGGAGGCAATGTGCCGCTGGGATCTTGGAGGTGAGCTGGCTTCTCTTTCCTGCCACGAGGACAGGTTTTCCAGGAGCATGACTGTTGTAGGTGCAGTGGTGTGCATTGCTAGGTGGTTCATTTCTGTACCTAGAACATCTTGCTTGAGAATTGACGAATTAGCCGGGTATGGTGGCTCACACCTTTAAACCTAGCCCTTGGGAGGCAGAGGCAGGTGGCTCTCTGTGCTTTTGAGGCTAGTCTGGTCTACATGGTGAGTTTGAAGCCTGCCAGAGCTACACATTAAGACCCCGTCTCAAAAAAAAAAAAAAAAAAAGAAAGAAAGAAAGAAATGATGAACCACCCGTCGGACATCCCCCTTCTTCCCTCCCACTACTTCATAAGAGAGAGGAAAAAAAGAAAGAGACAGAAACGCCCAAGAGATCAAATAGAGGCCTTACACCTCCTCCATCCTGTGCCTAGAGGAAAGGACCCTCCCTCCCACTCCTGCATCTTCCACCGGGAGCGCCCGCTCTCAGGAGCAAGTGGCCGGCCGCGCAGGGGAGCGTGTGTCTGTGTGTGATGTGCCTTCATGCGTCACTCTATTTATGTTGTTCGCAGCCCAACGGTAGCGGCCAGGGCAAAGTCCCGGGGTCATTTTTGCTACCGCCGCCGCCTCCAGTGGCCAGACCTGTGCCCCTTCCTATGCCTGATTCCAAAACCACCAGCACGGCCCCAGACGGCGCCGCCTTGACTCCTCCATCACCTTGTAAGTGGACGATGAAACCGAAACCACAGCGCCCAGCATCCCTGGCCCATCTACACAGTCTCCACTGCAAAAAGAGGAGCGCCCCCTCCCAACAAAACCCCTACCCAGAGCGCCTCAGAGCCTCCCACCGGATGAGCAGGGTTGAGCCCTGGCCATGGCCTCCTGGGCCTCAGTTACACCAGCCAGCACCCCATGAGCCCTGCCCACTGCTCCCAGCCAGGCCCTGGCCCAGGCCCCCCTGGGGGGACGGGAGGGAGAGTGCAGTGGGGCGCTGGGCCGGGGGTGCTGGCGCGGGTGGGGGGGCGGGAGGCACATCCATGCCATCTTCATGCCTGATTGCTGCTTTTGTTTTTGTTTTTTGTTGTTGTTGTTTTTATTTTTGATTTTTTGGTTTTGTTTTTCAATTTTTTGTTGTTGTTTCGTTGTTCCCTTACACACACCGAAAAAAGTTAAATGTGACCACAAGGTGATGCCACCACCATCCTCTTTTTGCCTTGTGCCCCCACCTCCACCTGGCCCTTGGGCCTCTGAAGATGCAGGAGGCTGCTTTTCCAACCCTTCTTCCTCAGTTTCCCATTTTGTTTCTCGTTCCCCCTCCCCCCCCTTCCCATCCTCCCATCCCTTCCCTTCTCTCCCCTCAATTCCTTTCCCAGGTTGTAAGTTCCAAGGAGAAGAGAGGGCACTGGGCCCCGGCTTACTTCATCTCTCTTTTTCTCTCCTCCCTCTCTCTCTTCCTGTCTTTTCCCCTTAAATCCAATGACAAATGTTGCCAGTGGGAAGACAAGAAAAACCTAAGTGGAGAGGTCCCAGCTGGACCCGACGTGAAGGGCAGGAGAGGCTGAAGGCGGGCGGCGCGCTGTCTTGGGCTGGCACAGGGTGGGCAGGAGTCTGAGCTGAACTGTGCAGCAGTGGGTGGGAGGGTGGCCCATGTCAACGCTCCTGTCCGTTCGCGCTCTCTGTCTCTCCTTCTCTCCCCCTCCCTGCCCTCTCCATGTCATCTCCTCATTTGCATATGCCATTAGACATGATCACAGTCACTGGAGGTGGGCAGAGTGGGGGAGGGAGCCAGGCTGGAGCTCACTTCTGAAGAGGGGACAGAATCTGGTGAGCATGGCCTGGATGTGTCTGGTGTAAAGGTGGAGTGAGCTTCCCAGGTGAACTGTGACACTCCATTTTCCTCTGGGGACTGCTTCCCAACTGTTAGGTTCAGCTGAATGCCCCAGAAGAGCTCAGGGGTGTTGGGTTCATTTGTCCCCTGGGGCACTGGACAGCTGCCCTCCCCCAGGTGGCTGAGCTTTGGGGCTCTGTCTATGGCCTCTTTCTCTGTCACCTGGCCTGACACACTGATGGGCAGAGAGCAGCATGGCCCTGAGCCTTTCTGCCACAGCACACGCCAGGCAGCCGGGCCTCGGGTTCTTTTGTGATCCCTGCTGACTTAGTCCTCCACTGGACCCCTGTGAGTTCCTGAGCCACTTGCCAACCAGTGGGACTGCCCAAGGTGGTAAGTGGTGCAGCCCCCAGTGAGGCTGCGGGGCTGGAGAGGTGACCTGGACGAGTGGGGCCATGCCCAGACAGGCTGGTCCAGACTGCCCAGCTCCCACCTTTGCCCTCTCCAAGTAGAAAAGCCAGGGTCTCTACTGGTGAACTCAGTGCTAACCATCGTCTTAGTAGGGGACAGAAGTAGGCCCAAGGGACTTCAGCTGCAGCCTCAAGGGCCCTTCCTCACCCCAGCCTTGATCCAGGCTGAAGCAGGAGGGTATGTGTGTGCTCCTGGTCAGTGAGCGGAAAGGCTTGCAGCCTGGCCTCCCAAACTGTAGCCCCTCACTCGTCCTTCCTGCTGCCAGTCTACCCTGCGGCACGTCTCACCTAGTCTTTCTCAGCCCCCCAGAGGGGCAGTGCCCAGGAGGGCCTCATAGCCTGACCTGGTCTTTCCTCTCTCCTCACCCCCTGCTCCCCACAGCATTCGCAACGACAGGCGCCTCCTCTGCCAACCGGTTTGTCAGCATCGGACCCCGGGACGGCAACTTTCTGAACATCCCACAGCAGTCTCAGGTAGGAGATGCCCCATGCAGGCAGAGCACATCTTGGATGAGGAAAGAAGCCAGGGTCCTGGGGAGGGCTGTTCCTTGTGAGTTGCATGCCCAGGCTTCTGCCCAGCTGAGCAGCCTCCCTAGGCAGCCTCAGGCTCCCTTGCTAATCAGCTAATTGGATAATTAGCTCTGACAGCCCCGGACCTGGGAAAGGCAACCCAAGGCTAGAGACCTCTGGGCCATCCTAGTAGAACGAAGAGGGAAGTCTGAGGCACTGACTAGGAAGGCAGTCCTGTCTCCTGGATCTCCTCCTACCCTTCCAACCCTGGAAGGAAGCTCAAGGAAGCCTTGGCCTTCCCTGTCTCCCTGGCCACTGGGTGGGCTGGACGAAGGTGGGGGAGGGGCAAAGTATGTCTGGTGGGCTGCATGCCCAGAGACTGGCATCAAGGGCAGGGCTGGCTGCCGTCCTGGAGGCCCCTCCCCTAAGTCTCCACAAGTCCCATCAGGAGGAAAGTCAGGCTGCTGGAGCCCCAGTCCCCACTGACACCAACCCCACTTCCCCAGAAGGAGACAAGCTAAACTTGCCGTCCAGCATGAGGCCCCAGACTGCCTTGAGAATGCATGTGCACATGTGCACATAGAGATGTCTCTCTCTCGTGTGCCTTTATCTAGACAGGGTGAGACTAGCAGGTAGAACCCAGGGCCCTTGGAACATAGGGAGGGTCCACCTCAGGAACAGGCCAGGGGCGGCTTTAGGGGGCCAGGGCTTTCAGAAAAAGCACACAAATATTCTTCTTTTTGTAC
>CABHPP010103003.1:0-14974 GCA_902168425.1 Peromyscus attwateri | reverse complement strand
CTTCCTTCCTTCCTTCTTTCCTTCCTTCCTTCCTTCTTCCTTCCTTCTATCTGTTAATTTCATTCTGTAAGTTATCATAACAAACAGGGGCATTTGATTTTCTTCTGTTAAGCCACATTTGCTTATTCCTTTACAATAATTTCCTGTATGTTGCTGTATTTCTGGCTTCCAGGCTCTGGAATGTTAAGGTAGGCCTCCTGTGGTAGACCACCAGCAGGCCAGAGAAGCACAAAGACACCCCCTACCCCAGCATGTCTTCCAACAGTACCTCAGCCCTTTTATTCGGTGCCCATGGATTCTATGCAGTGATCCTCACAACTTCCTGAGATTACAGTTCAGATCACAGGGCTCCTCCCATCTCCTCGTCAGACTGATCATTGCAATCTCTGGCAAACATCTGACTTTCGGTGCTCCAGGAATGGTGGCTGTGGTCTTCAATTCTGGGCTTGTAAGAAAGGAAATGGATCTGAGTTCCCAAAAGTCTCTGACAGTGACTTACTCCCTTGGAAGCTGGTTTTGGACCACTAGTCTTAGTAATTTGTATCAAGGAAAACCATATTACATTAAAAAACTAAATTTATAATTATTTAACTATTGAATATACACACACCTTAAGTATCAGAAATACTATATTTCTGTAAGAGATCTTCCTTTTAACTCGATCCTCTGCTACCAAGCCCCTCTCAGGGAACCATTCACAATTTCCTGTTACAAGGAACGATTCAAAATGTATATGTAAATGATCTGAACTTCACTAACCAGTAAGGTGAATAACCACGAATACTGAGGACAAATATTTGACATTATTTGAGCTGAAATGTTACTTCAAAACATCTGGTTTTCTAGAATCCTGAAATCTGTCAACTCCAGGTATGAAAAAATAAAGAGTGCTAACATAAGAAGGACGTAGTCCAACATTCGAATCCCAAGAGATGTACTCAGGTGTATTTTTATCATGATTAATTGGCCTTAGGTAGCAGTAGTGTCATAGGGAGACACAACTAAAATATAATACTTTAGGCTAGTTTTTGAAAACAGGTTAAATTTTTGTATCTTTATTCAATTGTAAATTAATAAGGAATCTTTTTTTAAAATTATGATTATTAGTTTATTCTATGTATATGGATACTTGGCCTACATGTATGTCTGAGCACCAAGTGTGCGCTTGGTGCCTATGGAGCCAGAAGAGGGCATCAGATCTTCTGGGACTGGAGTTACAGACTGCTGTGAGCAGCTGTGAGGGTATTGGGAATTTTACCCAGGTTGTTCGGAAAAACAGCCCTGGCTGTTAATTGCTGAGCCATCTCCGTATCCCATCAGAAGGTTCCGATATTCTGAAAGATCACAAAAACCCAGTGCATGTTAACTGGACAAGAAAGGAACGAAAGTGGCCCAAAATGGTATGGTAAGGAAAATTCCCATAGATGAGGCCTTCGCTTTCCAAGGATAATATCCCAACCGCATGTGATGTACTAGCAAGGCACTTTATTGCACTTAAAGGCAATGCCACACACAAAGCCCTACAACCTCTCAATATTCCAGAAATCAATATGAGTACAGATAATTGAACAGCATCCCATTAAAAATCCATGTTGTAAGTCTTTGGGAATAATGATGTATCCTTTCATATGAATTTTATATGCACTTTAAAATAAAACATAATTGGTTAATTGTTGTGGAAGTTCAGAACCAAAACTTCCATGCATAATTAGAAAACATGACTGGGGAGCCTAGTTCTAAAACATTTTGAGAGCAACAGTCATTTTTAATATTTGATGCATGTTGTTGAAGAGTCAAGGAATCTCTGGGAGGCATAAGAGAAAAATGACAAGCAGCTCTTTTAAGAGATCGTATGCGAACATTTTAGCACCAATTTCCAAGGAAAGAATGTGCCCGTAAGCACTTTCAACTAATATCGCAGTGCTTTGCATATATTATGAGTTTTGTTGAAGCATCTATGTATTATCATTAGGTAAGAGAAAGAATGCAAGGACTTACATCTAATTTTAACCTGATGGCTCTCATGTGAATCTCAAGATTCCCATGCATGCGTTAAGTGGAAAGCTTTGCTTTTTAATAAGCAATCTGGCAACACAAGTTATTTTGCCTGTGTCCTTGGCAGGTGTCCCCCGGGGGGCTGATTCTGCTTAGTTCTTGGGCAGAGTTTGTCCTAGTTTGAATCAGAAATGTCTCCCCAAAAGCCCATGTGTTAGAGGCTTTTTTTCTCCAGCCAGGTGTCTCGAGAAGGTGGTAGAACATACAAGAAACCTTCTTCAAATGGTATTGATGTATTTGGCAATTCTTGTATACAAAGCAAACGTATCCTGGTGTGGGGTGGAAAGAGCATGACTGAATTCCAGAGAGTTCCCCAAACTCATTTATTAATTATCTTTTTCTGCCACTTCACCTTATCCTTTAAAATATAGAATTTCCCAAAGCAAAATTCAAAAACATGCATTTCATATCTTTTCATTTTTCATATTATTCTTAGTCCTAGACATTAAACAAGCAGCAGAGAGAGGAAGCAGCTGAAGATGCTTAAGGAACCCACATTCTAGATTTAAAATGCTTCTGAATATTAATGGTTTGATTAAGATAATGAATCTCATGTTATGTTTACTACATTCTGAACATTGTATATTGTGAGTGTTGCTGATTGCCACATTAAAAATAATATCTCGTGTCTGAGCTGCAATGCTCCAACTTTGTTGTGACCATTCTTGTCATTATCATCATCATCAACGTGAGTATATAAAGTCACAGTATGCATATATTATATGTGACATTTTTCGTCCTTGTCTGGGCTGAATAGCCATGTCCATTAATAGACAACAGTCCTCTCCACTTTTGTATCTTCTAATATTCAGAAGATGGTCTGTATGACTATAACACAGTGATCTTGAAACTTGGAATCAGGAATCCCTGGTGAGCAATGAAACATTTAACATATTTTATGCCAAAACACGAATTGTTTGGGATAAAACTAACACAAATAAATCAAACTAAATCAAAGCCATGCAGAACCAAATCATGTGATCAGGGATCATGCTGGGTATAGACTGCCAATCAAGCAGGATCCCTTTGCTCCCTCTTTTTGAAGACACTATGCATCACCGGGAGGGAGGAACAGGCTCTGACAGGGATTGTTTGGAAGTCTGTGCAAATATGTAGCAGATCAGCTTCCCTAGGCTTGGCAGGCAGGGCATGAGGAAGCCTTTCTCAAGGAAGAGCTACTGATTTGATCCTGAAGTCTTGGTAAGAGTTAGGCAGATGTGAGAGAGGGTGGAATGAAATGGTAGTTCTGGAAGAGAAAGCACTCTGTCAGACGTGCAAGCTTGAAAATATTAGGAGAGTGCTAGTGAGAAAGCTGAGCAACAGGAGCATTCCCTGGAGAGTCTTGGCGCTGCCACAAATCAAGTTGGCCTACTGCATTTGGCAATGACATTGGTGACTCTGAAAAGAGCAAGATGAGTGAAATGATATCAGCAAACTTGGAGTGGGAAGCAGGGATGGACACAATAAACATGAAAAACATTTTCCAGAACTTTGGGGGTAAAATGGAAAAGAGTTGTAAAACAAGTAAGTTCTTTTATACAGTAAAATCCTTCACAGTATCAATTAAACTAAAGTACTATTGGCTACTGTATGATACAATATTAATAGGTAAAATGTGTGATATTATAGTTAAAATGCTTTGAGAATATTTGAAAGGAAATACCCCTTTCTCCAACTCTTAAATATTTGAATAATATAAATATTTGAATTCGAGCCAGAATTCAATATTAAAAATTCTTACTTAGCATATTCCTTTTCAACTTCCTCCATTTCTCCTAACTGACAAAGTCAAATGTCTCTCCTCAGGGCAGATCTGGCTCCACGCCTTCATGGCTTTCAGCCGTTTTTGTCATCAAAGGCCTTTTAGATTGCTGATTTACACAACCCCTAAAGAAAAAGTATTCAAACTGCCCTAAACCAGTGAGAGCAAAGGTTTAGATATGCCTTTCACTTTCCCCAGTATTTCCTTTTATTTTTTTGGCCTCCAAACTCTCCCATGTGGCTCCCCCCTGCCTTGTTTTCTTTTAAATTCATGGTCTCTTTTTCTTTAATTGTTGTTAGGAGTGTGTGTGTGTGTGTGTGTGTTTCTAAATACATAAACACAGCATGTTCAGTGTTCCATCTGTATGTTATTTGTATACACGTTTTCAGAACTGTTAGTTCGCTGTTAGATAACCAGTTGGTGTGTTCCTCCCTGGGGATGACTGTTTCCTCCACTTCCAGAATTCCTTAGTTGCCCATTGCTCCTTGTCTAGGGTTGAGACATGTTTCTTTTTTACTGAGAGGGAATTGAGTGAGTGGCCTTAATATCCAACAAAGTTAATCCAAGACTTTTGCAAACGATATAGGAGTTGAGGAATGATAAAGAGCCTGAGAGTTACTGTGTGTGGAAATAGAGCATGAATGTGATAGACAGTCCTTCCCTCACGTCTGAGACTCCTGAACCCATCTTTCCCTATTGCCAACGGTCCACTTAGTGCTAATGGGGTTCCTTTGTCAACAGAAGAGTGAAATATAAAAATATGAAGTGGATTCTATCTCTTGTCTAGTAATTATGAGTGGAAACATGAAATGCAAGACCCTGGCATGCATGATCCTGGTAGGGACCTCTGCATGGAGGCAGACACAAACTGGTATACAAAGCTGCTCCTGAAGGTTGATTTCAATGTTTCTTGTCTTCCTAATGAAACTACATTTACTATTCTATTTGATAAGCTAACCAAGAACTTAAATGGAGAGCTATGAAAGTCCAATGACTGCAAACATTGGGCACATTTCACTAAACATGCTGGATGAAAAATGCCAAGAACTCTGAATATTGGAGTAGTTTTGTTCTGTAGGTTGAAAATTTTGGTGCTTGAAATTCATCTATTTTTTTCATGTAGGGGAGGGAAGGAGAAATGAGAGAGAGAGAGAGAGAGAGAGAGAGAGAGAGAGAGAGAGAGAGAGAGAGAGACTAAGATCCTATTGGGAACATTGATCAAAAAATGATCTAATAAAATAATAGCAGAACTTAATCTTGACTACTCTGATGAACAAACAAATTTGGGGAAACCCATCCATCTGTAGTTATAAGAAAATGGCAGTCTTGGAAGATGACTTAACATTTAACAGCACTTGCTGCTCTTCCAGAGAACCTGAGTTTGCTTTCCAGCACCCACATGGAGTGGCCCACAAACACCTATAACTTAGGCTCCAGGAGACCTAAAGCCTCTGAGGGCACTTGCACTCACATGCACATACCACAAAAAGATATATATATATATGGCTACACATGGTTTAAAATACTTTAAAAATTAAAAAAAATTATAATCTGAAATTCCTATGACTGGCCTCCTTAAAAACTTTAAAGGAAAGAAGAAATGTTCTCTGTTTGTTTTCCTCCAAAAGAACTCCTTCTAAATGTCCCACATAACGTTTTTTTTTTTTTCTTATTTTACATTCGGGCTCCATTTTCCCCTCCCTCCTCTTCCCCCCGCCCCCCCCCCCCCCCCCCCTCCCCCCCCCCATCCACTCCTCCTCCAGTTCTTGCTCAGGAAAGGGCAGGTCTCTCATGAATAGCAGCAAAACATGGTATATCAAGTTGCAGCAAGACTAAGCACCTCCCCTTGTATTAAGGCTGGGTAAGGTGACCCACCCAGTATAAGTAGGGTCCCAAAAGCCAGCAAAAGAGTCAGAGGCAAGAGATAGTCACTGCTCCCACTAGTGGGAGTCCCAGAAGAGGACCAAGTTACACAACTGTAACATATGTGTAGAGGGCCTAGGTCAGTCCCATGCAGGCTCCCTGGTTGTCAGTTCAGTCTCTGTGAGCCCCTATGAGCCCAAGTTAATTGATTCTGTGGGTTTTCTTTTGGTGCCCTTGACCCCTCTCGCTCCTACAGTCCTTTCTCCCCCTCTTCTGCAGGATTCCCCGAGCTCTGCCTAATGTTTGGTTGAGGGTCTGCATCTGTTTCCATCAGTTGCTGGGTGAAGCCTCTCTGATGACTGTTAGAGTAGGCACCAATCTGTGAGTATAGCAGAATATTGTTAGGCATCATTACATTGACATTTCCCCCCACTCCAGTCATGTTTGGTTCTATCTTAGGTCTCTGCGTCATCCCTCCTGTGGGTCCTGGTGCTCCAGGCAGTGTCAGGAGTGGGCTTACTCTCTTGGCAAGGGTTTTAAGCTAGAGGCCCAGAGAGACTAGATAACAAGGAGGGCTGAAGGGAGGATGCCTGGATCTCCCTAGGAAGGGGAAATAGAAGAGATTTTGTGAGTGGACTGAGGGCGGGTGGGAATGGGGAAATGAGCGATCAGGTTAGGGGGGAGTTGGAGGGGGAGAGTACTGAAAGAGACTACTGGAAATGGGAAAATGAGCGATCAGGTTGGGGGGCATTTCGGGGTCAGGTAAAAACCTGGCACAAGGGAATCTCCCAGGAATCTATAAGGATGACCCCAATTAAAACTCCCAACAATAGTGGACATGTAGTCTGTACTGGCCATTTCCTGTGACCAGGTAAGACTTCAAGTGGAGGTATTAGGACACCAACCCAGCCATATAACTTTTGACCTGCAGTCTGACCTGCCTATGGAATGTAAGGGTAAGGGTGGCCTAGAGATTGAAGGAGTGACCAACCAATGACCTGTCTACCATACAACACTTATCCATCCCACAAATGACATGGACAGCTAAAGGCAACAAGGATTTACATTCTATATTTTAAGGTAGCTTCCTGCTTGCTTTGAAATTTAAAAGCTGTCAGAACTCTTGTGTTATATTTACATTCTCAATTTTTGCTTTGGATTCTATAGCTTAAACTAAATATATCTATTTTCTCATCAAATCCTTCTATTAAATACTACTTTTCATCAAAAAGTAGATAATAGAAAATATGTACTCATATAAAAATTTCAAACACAGTAGGCAAAAATGAAATCATTTCCTAGAAAAAATAAAGATGGCAAAAAGTCTACAATTCAGTGTGAATTGTAAAAGAAAGATCACGCTACTTTATCTTCTTTTAGAGGTATAATCCATGGCCCAGTCTCTCATTCAATTGAACATTCATCAGACAAGCTGGAGATGGAGGAAAACTGAGAACACTCTTTGTTTTGTGTCTTGTTAGTTCAATGTGAGCTGAGATAATACACAGATCAGTTCTGTGTATTATTTTCTAAAGATCATTATTTTCTAAAGGATGAATGTGCACAAGAGTTTTACTTGTATAAATTTTTGAATAAGAAGAGAATAGCCCTAGAAACAGATAAGATTGCGGAAATGACAAAGCCAAGCATTTCACAGAATTTGCTGGTGATGTTTTAATATGTATGAAACACCCAGTAAAAGAAACTGCCTAGGTCTTTGTTTGCTATTATTATAAAATATCAGCTCCCACTGCACAGTGCACTCCAGTGTGCAGAATGCTTTGGTTGCCATGGCTTGCTATTCTCACAGCTGTCTTAAAAACTAGTCCAAAGCCGCTAACATTGCTATTTCTCAGATGAAGAAATTGGACTCAAAGATTAAAGATTAAAAAAGCCCCCTGAATCCTAACTAAGAGTTATTTGCATGTAACATTGTGATTCTATTGTGAGAAATTTCACATTGCTTTGGACTTAATTAATTTACTCTGATTATATTAACTATATCAGAGTACATATTGACACAGGATTGAAATGAAATATGATGACATTAATTATACACTGATGAAATTTATTCTTTATTTTTGAATACTAAAATAGTACCATAAAATAACAGTCCACACATTTTTTTCACATGTGCTCTCTTATGAGTAGATAGTCACTCACCCTGACATAGCCTTTGAGTCCAGATGATACAGAAGTGGGTTATCTGGGGAAGATTAGAAATGAGGTTATGATGAGAAATCGAGTTGCAGCTCTGGATTCCTTTTATTATTTGTATGCTACAACAATTCTAAATAAAGCCAACTTAAAAACAGCCTTCCCTGACAGGTGGATGGATCCCATTGTCCAACCTCTCCCGGCAACTATTGGTCTCCAGTGTCATCTACTTTGCATCATATGACACTTGGATTTTCTTATCAGAGCCACCCTGTATAATACATTTGTAGATGAATTTCTAAATGGTCTTATTAAATAAGGAACACAGAGTCAAATACAGAGGTAATAGCCCAAGAGATCAGAGAACTAGCGAAGACCCACAACTACCTTATCTTACCACCTCACCGCTGTCAATTCCCCAGAGAGAGCTTCTTCCTGCCTAACCTGCGCTTTTATTGCTTTCCTGTTCTGCCTTCTCATTGGCTCTAAGTCCAGCCACATGACTTCCTCGTCACTGCCTGTCTATACAGACCTCCAGGTCTCTATGGTTGGTACTGGGATTAAAGGCGTGTGTCACCAGCTTGGCTGTGTCCTTGACCACACAGAGACTCTACCTGTCATGTGATCAGATTAAGGGCGTGTGCTACCACCACCTGACTTCTGTTCCTGGCTCACTATGACCTCTGATCTCCAGGCAAACTTTATTTATTAACATACAAATAAAATCACATTTCAGCATAATTAAAATATCACCGCATACATTATATACCATAAAGTCGTAAGTAGAATTTTCCTTAACTTTTCTCTGATAGTGAGAAACTAAACTCATGGGAAATACACATTTGTATGATCTTGACAGTGCATCCTCTTTCGCCTTTATCAAGTATTCATACAGTAATTTCATTATATGTATCTGACACAGTTTGCAAATTTGACAGAAAATAAGGTATGTAATAAGTGACCAGAACCCTGGCTTATGTACATGGTATATATCTGCTGTTAAAACCACAACCTAGAAGGACAGGTAAGGTTCACACAATTAAGTCTAAGTGATAGAACTAAAACAAAAAAAAACTTGAAACTTGAAAAACATATGGAATAGCCAGACATAACCAACACCTAACCTTGCAGTCAACAGAAGTTGAAGGAAACACTGACATGAATTTATGTCTCCATTTTTTTTGGTTAAAGTTAATGTTATTCTTATTTTATAAAAATCATTAACACATGTTGTGATGTAGTAAATAAATTAACAAACATGGACATTCCTGTACCTGGTAATTGTGGAATAGATAATTCAGTGAACACGAATGTAAGGACTACTAAAAGAGCTGAACAAAATGTAAAAATGTATCTCATGGCATTTGGGAGTTAGTAAAATAATAAAAAGTTTTTACAGTGAGATCTGACTAGTAACTTGCGTCCACAGAAGTGAAGTTAGAGTTCCGGAGCTGTTTATCCTCTGGTACCTTTTCTGGTTTCTGTAACATTAGATAAGAGCCTGGTATTTAGCAGTATTGTGAAAACATCTTTAAGCTAGTGATGTAAGCTTAGATTTCCCCAAGAGGGAAAGCCTGGGGAAAGACCTTTGTAGACAGTTAATCGTGAACACTGGGAGACTGGATTGGCTTCCAGATCTTGGGGTCAATAGAAAATAGACTTTAACACAGTTGCACCATGTTAGAGTTATAGCAAGAGGTATAAAAACCAAATTCAAAGTCTCAGCTGAAGTCAGGAAAGTACCCAAAACAATCTCAAAGTAGTTATAAGACTGAAAGATATAGTAACTAAAGCTAAGAGGTAAGTAAATGCTTCATAGTAAATTATACCCAGCAGAATAACTCACGAAGAAGAAGTGAAAGGCAGAGCTGAATTGGTGGCTCAGCAGTTAAGAACACTGGCTGCTCTTACAGAGGATCCAGGTTTGATTCCTGTTGCCTACACAGTGGCTTACAAATAAATATTGGAGTCTCAGTTCCAAGAATCAAGCATGCTCTTCTGGCCTGTGTGCATGCCACATATGTATCCATGCAGACAAAGCACTCATGCACACAAAATAAAAGGAATACATCTTTAATAAAAGAAATAAGAGAGGAAAGGACTAAACTGAGTGTGGAGAGTTTACAGGACAAAAAAGCAGAACTGTGGGGGAGGCAGAGTGAGAGGAGCGAATGTGTGTAGTGAATGTCCATTGTATCAGGACAACACTGAATAGAAACATGCTGAAAAAAGCAACAGCTATAGATCCTTCAAAACTCATTAAGATATTTACAAAAATAAATAAATAAATAAAAGTGAAAGAAACACCCAGACAAATCATGAACCAATCAAGTAAAACTGCTAAAAAAAGGGGAGGGGGTAGCCTTAAAAGCAGTGAAAATCAGAATGCAGAATGCATCTAATGAACAGAAACAATTGGCATTGGCAACTGAGGATTTCATAGAAGCGCTTTGAATTTGTAGAACACGGAATAATATTGCAGAAGTCAGAAACACACAAACACACAACCAAAAGAATACTTCTGATCTACATTCTGTAATAATCTGTCCTTCAAGAATTGTTATAAAATAAAGTTATTTTCAAAGTTTTCTTTAAACAATGTAAAGGCCAATATTTACATAAATCCTACATATTTCAGTTTTAGTTCAAGGAAAATAATCAGAAACCTGAACTGAAAAGAATGCAAGGGTCACGTCTATAGAGAAAGCAAAGGAAATGGCAGTGATGTATTTTAAATAATTAATAGTGATGGTTTGAGGGTTTGTAAGGCTGCGCAGACTTTAAACACACAACAGCAGCAAATTGAGACTAGAAGAAATGAACAAAGACACCCTAAGGTTACTTAGACATCACTGCTAAAGCTCTTAGCAATTACCTCTTCAGATCTTAATGTGCTGATTGATTCAGGCTTTGATAAATGAAGGGTGCATATTGTAATGTCCATATCACTAGGGAAAATGTAAACATAGTATATATTGAGGGGGCTGGGAAGGTGGTTCCCTGCAGAAAGTACCTACCTGAAAGAATGATACATGAATTCAAGATCCCAAGTACCCAAGTCTACAGCCAGGTGTTGCGGCCCATGTAACAGCAGTGCTGGTGTTGGGGAACACAGACATGTGGATCCCATTGAGCTCGTTGTCCCAGATTGGCTGGCTAGTGAGCTCCAGACTGAATGAGAGACACTGTCTCAAAAATAATGTGCAAGGTGATAGAGGAAAACAGCCACCATCAACTTTTGACTTCGTGTGTGCCCAGGCACGCACACTGCATATAATAAAGGGGGCTGTATATCAATCTAAAAGAAGATGGCCAGTGAACTGAAAGAACAGAAAGCATTCCACAAAAATGAGCTGAGTTTTAGAATTAAAGAATGAGAATTTCCAAACTTAAAAAGAAAAAAGATGTATCAATCACATCACCACCCAAGAAAGTTGAAAGTAGAATAGAAAAAGAAACACATGTAAACACTAGAAATATGTTGTTATACTAATAACAGAAGTAGACTCTAAAGAAGTGTTGTAAGAGGCTATAAAACAGCCCAGAACAATAAAAGATTCACTTGGAAAATAAACTCTAACTTAAATGGACATAATTGGTAGCTCCAATATGATTGCCCAAAGCATGAGATGTTATAGTTACAAATGGTTCCACAATTATAATGTTGAATTGTAAACATACCCAGTTTCTAGATTAGCCAATGAAATACATGAAAATATGATAAGAAGTTGATAAAGTTATTTAATAAATTTAAATAGTAGCCAAATATAATATTGCCCAAAGGTTTTTTAAGTAGGACATGAAATTTACAGGAAATGGTGTACTATAAAGTGAAATTCAACAAGAAAAAAATTTCAACAAAGTTCTAAAGTTTAAGTGTTTTGTGTCTATTAGTCTATTGTCTATAGTTCACTATGTCTATTGTCTATAGTATCATTTAATATCTATTAGCTAATTTATTCTAATTTTAACTCTTGAAATCACCCCAATGACAAAGTTTAGCTAGATAGAAATCAATGCAAAACCTCTAAACTAATTTTGTGTGTGTGTGTGTGTGTAAACCCAGAAAAGCAATGAACTAATGCATCAAAAGGCAAATTCAGTGAAATGTCAACCACAGATGAGGAATCTCTATTACTCCCCTCCCTTGAGGACCAGGCACTATTGCAGAAAGGTGGGCAGAAAGATTATAAGGGCCAGAGGTCAAGGAGGATGAGAGAGAAATAGTGTTTCCAAGACCTGACAGGACCCCTGCACCATGAACTCGCAGCTGCTGTGGTTGACTGTGTAAGATCTGCAGGAGGTCAGACCAGCTGACCCTCTGGAAAGGAAAGGGGAGGGCTAGTGTGTCCCCACCCTAACCCACCGGCAATTGACAGTTGATGGCTTCTTGGGGAAGGAATGACAGGTTTTTAAAGGGTGTGGCCCCTGGCAAGTTGACTGTGCTCCCATGGATGACCCACATCTAGGGGTGTGGAGCCAGCACATGTTAGATTCTGTGAATTATTTTAAAAAGTAAAATAAAAGAGAATACATAAAGTTGATATAAAGTGGGTGTGGGGACATGGGGCACAGATCCAAAAGGAGCTGGGGGAAGAATGGGGAGTAAATATGATCAAATAGATCATATGAAATTCTCAAAGAATAAAAATACTATATTAAGAACAAATAAATAAAATTTCCAAGCTTAAAATATTTTAAAATAAGAAGGGAGAGAATTACTAACCAAAGGACAGTAAGAAACAAGAACATTGTGACAATGACTTTGAATATTACAAATTGAACTTAAAAAATATAAAATAAATTCTACAGAAATTTCCACAAGAATCGAGGTTGATTTTCAAAAATTATTTTGTGTGAATTTGTGTATATGAGTGTGTGTGTGTGTGTGTGTGTGTGTGTGTGTACATACCAACAGTATGCGTGTGCAGAGGTTAGAGCACGAACTCACCTTCTGCTGTATTTGCAGCAAAGTCTCTGCTGCTGCTCTACATACCCCAGGCTAGCCTGCCCACCCGCTTCCAAGGATCCTCCATCTCCATCTCCCACCTTCCTCATGGAGCTTTGTGATCTCAGATAGTGCTACCACACCTGGCTTTTTGTGTGTCTCAAGATTCAAACTCAGATCTTTACATTTGTGTGGCAAGTGCTTACCTCACCTACTCATTTCCCTAGCCTGAGATAGACCCTTTAATTGAAAGTGCTTTCACTAGTGAAATTTCCCAAATTGCTTCTCCAATTTGGGAAACACCCAGGGAATAGAACGACATTGATCTCAGAGATGGACAATAGGAATATTTCCTAACTATCAGGTCAATAGAACCTTGACTCTAAATCTGATAGCAAGGAGAATTACTAGGTATTCTCAATCATGAACTTAGGTGCATAATTCTTTTTTTTTAATTAGCCACGTATTTCTATGTAATTTGTTATTTAGTAATATTAAATTAAACACTTTTTTTGTCATTTGCTTCTGCTCATGGTTTCTTGACAAATTCTTCATTTTACCATCCTGAATATGAGCTAAACTTGAGATAATAAAGAAGTTTTGTTGGTTAAGCAGCGGCGCTCGTGGAATGCCAACAGAGGAGAGTGCTGGTTGTATCCGTGACGGAAGAGTCACAAGCCATGGTTACCTTTCTAGAGCTTTATTGGGGGAGAGAGGGAGAGAGGGAGGGAGAGAGAGAGAGAGTACGGAAGGAGAGAGAGAGAGAGAGAGAGAGAGAGAGAGAGAGAGAGAGAGAGAGAGAAGGAGAGAGAGAGTGTGTGTGGAAGGAGAGAGTGTGGAAAGAGAGCACAGAGAGGGCACGCCCACTTTTTAGGCTGGGACGCCATCGCAGGCTGGTGACGTAATTAAGGACATAATCCTTACAGTTTTAAATATCACAGGTACTAAAGTTAGACATTCACCTGCAGATACTGCCATGTTTGTTACATGCAACTGTAGTCCTGATAGCTTATTAAATAACCTTTTACGATGAGTTTTTGGAAAACATTTGTTCAACCATCTTCAAAACAGTTTGGTTTTTTTGTACCTGAAGAGCTGGGTGATATGATGGTCCTCTGTCTTCTGGGACCTCTGCTCCCTACCATATTGCTCACACACCATGCACTCTTGGCAGCTGCTGGGGGAACAAGGAAATAGTAGAAAAACTCTTAGGCACAATTTTAATTGAATCTGAGAATGTATACAAAGGTGACTAAACCAGAACTTAGGTTCATTCCAGAATTTACAGTTGCTTTTACATTTAAAAAAAAAAAAAGTCATTCAATATAGTCACCACATAGATAGAATTTTTTTAAAAAAATATGCTTTTCTTAAGGGAAACAGAAAGAATACCTAACACAGAACAATGGAGATTCATGGTTTTTAAAATTAACCCTTGAGAAAGCAGACTTACTGGGGCTACCTCAAAAAATATACAGCAGACATCTACTTATTTCTAAAATATTGCTTTCTTTTCTTTTTGATAATGGTGACAATTCAATGTTGTCTGTTGTAACTACTTCTCTTAACACTGTGTTGGAAAGCCTAGCTGAGAAAAATAAAGGAAACTAGGCATGGTGGCACATGTCTTCAATCCCAGCACGTGGGAGGCTAAGAGGCCAATGACAGATCTCTGTGAGTTTTGAGGTTAGCTGGGTCTATATAAGTTCCAGGACAGCCAGAGCTGCATCATGAGCCCCTGTCTCAAACAAACAAACAAACCCCTAAAAAACAAAGAAAAAATAAATTTATCTGAACTAAAAATAAATAAATAGTTATTCAAAATCCATTTGCAAAAAATCATTAGAATTGATTTATGACCTTTGCAAGTATGCCCGATGAAAATGAAATGCCTCAAAATCAATTGCTTTTCATTTTTTTTGTTTGTTTGAGACAGAGTTTCTCTGTGTTTCCTTGGCTGTCCTGGAGCTCTCTATATAGACCTGGCTGGCCTCATACTCACAGATATCCACCTGCCTCTGCCTCCTGAGTGCTGGGATTAAAGAGGTATGCCAATATGCCCTTCATATCAGTTACATTTTAATGTACAAGAAACAGAAAATAAGATCCAGGAAAGTGTATGTTATTAATAGGAGAAATCCGAGGTAACCTAAAATATAGTAATAATACCAAGCTTGTAGTTCGAAAGG
>CABHPP010103000.1:4736-19835 GCA_902168425.1 Peromyscus attwateri | reverse complement strand
AAAAAAAAAAAAAACACATTGAAAAGATTGCCCTTGTAATTACATATAAAAAGCAATCTGACTCAAAAACATCTTGGGATGTTCCAGAAGTTTATCATCTGTACTCAAAGTTTTAAAATTCCCTGTTCTGTTTCTGTTTTTGAGACAGGGTCTCTAGGCTGGCCTAGAGAGATACCTACCTCTGCTTCCCAAGTACTAGGTAAAGTCCCCCATTCTATAGGAAGGATATCTTTAGTTTACAGAGAAAACTTAATTAAAATAATCCTTTCATTATTTCAGTGAAGATACAGATTGAAAAATAATCTGATGCACACCAGATCTAAAATGTATTTAGAGTAATTATAGTTTGAAACAATGTTACATATTTTTAAAACTCCATTAACAGAGAATAAATAGAAACTTACCATAAGTCGAATTTACTTTGTCAAACAAATGTAAGCCTTTCAAGGCATTTGAACAGAAACGTTATAGTTAAAGACTGGAAAAGGTATAGATTCACTAACAAATTCTACCACAAGTTAACAGCATATGCCTATTCATTGCCAAGATCTTCTTTTTATTGAAGCCCAGTTTATTAAGTTCAACTACCATAACCTTTGTCTATTAGTGGTGATATAATGACTGAACACTAAAGATCACATATGGTGATATTTTATTTGTGCTGAAATGTGATTTTATTTGTATGTTAATAAATACAGTTGTTTGGAGATAAGAGGTCATAGCCATTAAGCAGAAGTCTGGCAGTGGTAGCACATGCCCTTAATCCAATCACATGGCAGAGTCTCTGTGTGTTCAAGGACACAGCCAAACATGGTGACACACGCCTTTAATCCCAGTACAAACCATAGAAACCTGGAAGTCTGTATAGACAGGCAGTGACAAGGAAATCATGTGGTTAGGTTTAGAACCAATGAGAAGGTAGAACAGAAAGGCAATAAAAAGACAGGTCACACAGGAGAAGGTGTCTCTCTCTCAGGGGAAGAGATGGCAGAGACTGGTAAGCTAAAGGCTATTTGCTCTGGTCTCTTGGGCTTTTAACTCGGTATTTGGCTCTGTGTTTCTTATTTAATAAGACCATTTAGAATTTCATCTACAATCACGGGGGAAGGGGGGGGGTAATGCTGGGGTGGGGTGGAGTGTGTGTGTGTGTGTGTCTGTGTTATAGAGAATAGACTGCATTTTAAAGGACAGATACAGACCAAATCAGGTCACACGCCTATGAAAACTGCTAGATTAAACCAACCTATATATTTTAAAATTAATCTTGATTTCAAAATTTAAGTCAAAAGATATGTCACTTTGGGAGAGAGGTTATGCTTTTGTTTTCACAGGAAATGATGGATTCATTCTGGGTTAAGGAAAATCAGGTTTGATGGAAGAAGACCTCCTGAAATCCTGGCTATAGACAAGAAAATAAATCTATGAAAATTAGAAAACACATAACATATATTTTATCTGCTCAAACACATAACAAAAAAAATCACCTGGCTGAATTGTGTACAGTGCACAGTCTATACTTATATTAATACAAATATGTATGTTACCTTTAAAAGTTTGCTTATTTTCAGAGCAAGGAAACCAGACACCAGTAAAAACTGAAAGGCCCAGGTGATCCAACATCCAGAACAGCTTCAAGGCTGCTGACTGAGATGATCCAGCCTCATAGAATACTTCAGTCAGAACTTGACTATAATCCTGAATTTTCTCAGGGTCCCCCAAAGATTACCAGTGCCCCCAGTCAACAGGAAGTAGTTTTGAGAACTATGCCCACATTCCCAAAAAATGGATTACAGATGTTTGTCTTTGTTTGGGGGGGGGGGGTGTTTGCAAATTATTATTGGTCATGGCAAAAACAAAACAAAACAAATAACTACCAAAAGGAATTAGATTCAAAGATCTCTTTCTAAAGAAAAAAAGAGAGAGAGGATATAGAAATGATAGGATAAGAGGTACAATGATAGGATAATAAAGTACATTATTGAATATACTTTAATCCAAAAAAATTATTAATCTTAAATATTTTACATTAGTATTGATTTTTTTTTTGGTTTTTCGAGACAGGGTTTCTCTGTGTAGCTTTGCACCTTTCCTGGATCTCGCTCTGTAGACCAGGCTGGCCTCGAACTCACAAAGATCCACCTGCCTCTGCCTCCCGAGTGCTGGGATTAAAGGTGTGCACCACCACCGCCCGGCTGATTTTTGTTTATTGATAAAAATTTAAAGTTAATTTGGATATACTGTATGTATATTTCTACTTTTGTTTAAGTTATTGTGCTTATACAGCTCATTTAAAAATGTAATGTATAATTAAAAAATACAGGTTAATAGTCATTTATAATAGTCAAACTTTAGTCATGTTAGGTATGTTTCAAGGTTAAACAGATATATTTAGATAGAGATATGGTCTTCAAACAGTTCGAAAACCTCCAGAATATGGCATTTAATAAGTTTAATAACCTAAGGCTTTTCATGACAGTGAGACATGTCTGCTACTTCAGAGAAGATGGCATCAAAGAAACTCCGTAAGGATTTTGTTTATTTATGGCAAAAGCTAGCCATGTGGGCAAAGAAACTGCCCTTGCCTCAACTGCTGACAGTTATTGTCCAAACTAGACCAGCAGGACACAAGAAAGGCAACTGCTAAACTTTGCCAAGATAGTTAGGACAGTCCTTCAGAATTCCCTGCTTCACAGGAAAGTCTGTCAAATATGCTAGGCCTGTAGGCCAGAGTTGAGTGCCCCAATGTTGCAGAGGAACTTTGGGTGACTGTCCAGGCAGCCTGAGGTCCCTGCCATTAGGTAACATCTCGCCCTTCTGGGGTCTTTGTTGAAGACTAGATAGTTATAGTTTTCTTTAGTTAAGATAAAAGGTAAATTAGATATAAAATTTTAAACTCACCAAGATAAGATAGATAATAGAGTATTTTCTCTAATTTTGCCAAATACAAAGGGACTGGACATTGTAACTGTAATTCTTACTTGATAACTGCTTTTGTTGTATATAATTTTACTATGTTAAAGTTAAAACCTTCCTTTTTAATTAGACAAAAAGGGGGGAAATGTGGTGGAATAATCCTTATATACACTGTGAATATGTATTACTCTCATTGGTTAATAAAAAGTTGATAGGCCAGTAGCCAGGCAGGAAGTACAGGTGGGACTGCCAGAAACAGAAGACTCTGGGAAGAAGAAGGCAGTCAGAGGAGACGTCAGCCAGCCGCTGAGCAAGCAGGATGTATAAAAAATGAGGTAATAAGTCATGAACCACATGGCAAAGCATATATAGAAATATGAGTTAATTTAAATGTAAGAGTTAGCTAGTAACAAGCCTGAGTTATTGGCTGAGCATTTATAAATAATATTATGCCTCTGTGTGGTAATTTGGAAGCAGCTACCAGGACAGGGAGTGAGTGATCAGGACAGGAAAACTTTCAACTACACTGGCCTATGTTTCAGAGTCAGAACCCAAGCTCAAGTACCAAGAGCTATATCACTCCTTGTGTTAAGGGAACCCATCTCATCCTTCTGGCCTGCCCCTTTCCCTGTTCCATCATCTGGTCCACATTCTAAATCAAGTAAAGCCAGACTCCACTACACCACATTTCCATTTCTTCTCATTTACAAGGCAAGGACACAGCCACTCGAGGGGTCGTATATCCTAGCAAGTGTTATATAAGACAAATGCTTTCTAGAAATGCCTATATCTAACAGAACTTTAGACTTATGGGCAAAACTAGGCCTTGGACTTTCTGTGGAGAATGTCGTTTTCTTGGGAGTAACCTAACTTAGTTTACCTTTAAGTTTCAGCTGTTGGCCACATTAGTCTATAAAGTTTTCTGGCAGTTCCAATTCTAGTAGAGCCACCACACAACTGTTACCTTGATCCTGGTCCTGGCCACCTTCAAACTTACAGTCTAAAGCCCTTCTCTCTGGTCCCCAGGACTACAAGCAATTGTGACTAGACCCTGCTTATCCTCTACTGTTTAGAGCCTAAAGACACAATCTATTCAACATACTACTTTGCATATGTATTCATGTATATATTTAGTTCTTATTGGAGGCAAATGGATAAAAACAGATATTAGAAAAAAAAATCTAAGAATCAAGATGGGTAGAACAATCTGAGATAAGGAACGAAGTTCCGGATGGAAGCATCAGAAATGACTTCCCAAACATGCTTATTTTCATGAAAAGATCAGAAGAATAAAGACTTGATGTCTGGTATTTGCTTTTCATGTTAGCTGAAAGTGAGCTAATAAAAATAAAACAGTAGCAAGAGTTAATAATCTGTATGAAAAATTTCATGTCAAAGATTCAACATGAGCTAAGAATCTTTTGAGAAAATAAAAAATTAAGATATTATAAGCTGTTAACATAGTTAAAACCTGAAGAGACAGACACTCAAAACTGTCAAAATAAGTTGACTCTAGAACCTCGGGAAGACTACTTACACTGAGACAAACAGCTAGCATAGAAGTCCTAGTTCAGAAGCATATTTGATGGACTCTAGAGTAACCAGCCTCAAATTTCTTTTTCATGATCCTTTCTTCCTCTTTCAATTTCAGTCTTGGCAGCCTCCTATCTTCAATAATGTCTTGTGAAATATCACAAGAAAAGCAGTTATCTGAGTTCTCAGGTGTTTCTAACAGCAGCTGAGGTTGCTTCATAATACTAAACCCATCCCACTTAGAAAATACTCTGGTACTGTTTGTTACATTCTACCATAGGGGGCAGCATACCACGTGGAAAGAGAAAGGTTCTTAGAAACTGGGCAGATCAAGAATAAAATCTTTTGGTATTAAGAACATGGACAGGGCCTGCACAGGTTTGTACCAGATGGGGTCACTCATCCCTAATCCAGAAGCTATCTGCAATGGATAACCACATGCAAATGAAAAAAATCAGTTTTCTCTAACAAAGTCTCACTGGGGAAACAAAGTACTCTTAAGGGAAGGTCCCCTGCCCAGCAGTAAATACACAAATGAACTCAATGTTAGCTTTGGAGGTTCTTTGTCTCATAATGCTTTGTCAGGGTTTTTGGTTTTTTTTTTCCTTTTTACCACACACACACACACACACACACACACACACACACACATATATATATATATATATATATATATATATATATATATATATATTTATATTCATTTCTGTGTTTTTAATGGGATTCCTGTGTATGAACATGTGTGTCTCTGCCTCTGTATGTGTTTCTTATGCTTGGGGTTTTTTTTTTCTTCTGTTTGCTTGTTTGTTTGTTCTGTCCTATTCTGGTTCATTTGTTTTTGTTTTATCATGTTTTATTTTACTATTTTCTATAGATTCCTGTTTGTTTTCTATGGAAAGCCAGAAAGGGTGTCGATTTAGATGGGAGGAGAGGTTGGAAAGATGTTGGAGAGTTGCAGGAGGCAAAGCATCATCAGAATATATTATATGAAAAAAAAAATCTATTCTCAAGAAAAATCTAAACATGAAAAAAAAACAAAATTAAAAACAAGTGTGGTATGGGGTGAACCATTTGGCTTTCCCTATAGACCTCAATTTTCTCATCTATCACAGGAATTTAATAAACAGCAAATCTTGACTACCAATAGCCTTGACTTTTAGTATTAGGTTGGCCTGGAATTTCTAATCTACACTGTTTACTGATGTTAGGTTTTAAACTCAGGACAAGTGGCTGAGTTTAAAACCTAACATCATCTATAGTACACAACCTTTTACTCTTTATTTGCTGATTTTTAATTCAACAATGAATCATTGGATTTTACCCATAAATAGTTACAATTTTAACAGCATCTATTAGGTGATTTTAACACATCAAAGCTGGACCTGGCCACCAGGTTCTCCCAGCATCTCTCGGTCCCTACCTGTTACAAGGTGTGACTCACATACCCCACCCTCTACCCTGAACTCTCCAGCTCAGGAGCTGGGCTGTCCTTCTCCCAGAGGCTTGTCACTATATAATCCAGACATTTTGGTTACAAACCTTTTGTGCTTTGGGCCTCCTGACTGCTTTGCCTGGTTTCCCTCTCCTCTCTCCCTTGCCCTCACTCTCTCCCCACATGGCCCAGCTCAGTCTGGTCATGTCCACTTAGTTTCCCAGATGTCCCTGTCCCTGCCTCTACTTATACGCTCCCTTTTATCTACAATAAACTTTCTCTACCACCGTTCCTAGGAACAGTCGCGTCCTTTCCTTTCTTTTTTTTTTTTAAGGTTTATTTATTTATTCATTATGTATACAGTGTTCTGCCTGCATGTATACCTGCAGGCCAGAAGAGGGCACCAGATCTCATTACAGATGGTTGTAAGCCACCATGAGGTTGCTGGAAATTGAATTCTGGACATTTGGAAGAGTAGCCAGTACTCTTAACCTCTGAGTCATCTTTCCAGCCCTCTCCTTTCTTTTTTTATTTATTTTTTTCATTCAACTGTACATTTCGATAAAAACAAAACTTAATGAAAATGGAGTGTATCTTTCTAGTAAAGAATAGAGACTCGCCGGGCGTTGGTGGCGCACACCTTTAATTCCAGCACTCGGGAGGCAGAGCCAGGCGGATCTTTGTGAGTTCGAGGCCAGCCTGGGCTACCAAGTGAGTCCCAAGAAAGGCGCAAAGCTACACAGAGAAACCCTGTCTCGAAAAACCAAAAAAAAAAAAAAAAAAGAATAGAGACTCCCTACAACTAAGAGTTAATCCAAATGGGTCTGTCCATCACCGGGATAGAAAATACCTCAAAAGAAATAAAATAACATGGGAGTAGGCTATGGAAATTAGACAGACACTTTCTCTGACACAGTAGTTATTGTTGTTGTTGTTTTATACAAACTAAAACAAAACTGATTCAGCAAATTGAATTTTAAGCCAAATGTATCAGACACTTTGTTCCAAGTCAAACTGTATTGAAATAGATGCTGTTAAAATTGTAACTATTTATGGGTAAAATCCAATGATTCATTGTTGAATTAAAAATCAGCAAATAAAGAGTAAAAGGTTGTGTACTATAGATGGTGTTTGTTTTTATGTCTGTAACAAGTGAGCTATTATTACTCAAAAACAATCTCCACAACAGTTTAACCCCTAAAGATGTTCTACATGGACATTCCTGAGTCCCAGTTAACTTATGAATAATGAACCAGAACTATTTTCAATGATTTCCAGTAACTTACACATTAGAGTAACTCTGGTGAAAATACACCTGTGAATATATTAGTTATTTTGCAAATAAAAAGATTCTCCATTATTTGATTTATACACATTATGTTTCATGACAGCCCTGCACACTCACACAAACCACTTCAGCAGCAAATCTGAAGCTGGTAATTTTTTGTGGTAAGCAAGATCATTTGTTCCCCCTCATTTTGCAATCAGGTTACACTCTTACCAGCACTCCAATTTATAACACTGTCTGATGCCTTTAACTGACTAAAACTTACTTAATAAAGTTGTTATACATGTGAAGATAGTTAGCAATATTACAAAGACTCTAAGAATGATTTCATGACACCGAAATGGCACTGTAGTGTGTGAGATGAAAGGATACTGAAGATACTCACTTTTGTTGTCTTTGTATAGAATGGGGAAGAGAGCTGGTGAATGGGCAGCTCCACAATACTACTACAGTTTGTGACATTGCTATTGTGCGTGTGTTCATCTTCTCTGCTACTGTCATCAGACTGATCAAAATCATCACTCTCCTGGTCCATCTCCTCCTCCTCCTCCTCTTCCTCCTCCTCCTCCTCCTGTTCCCCAGCATGTTCTTCATCTTCCTCTTGCTCTTCTTGGTTTCCCGAAGAGTCCTCCTCTACTGAAATGAAGCGGTTATTGTTTTCTTCCACTGGCCCTTGCTGGGTATCATTCTGGTCTCCAGGTCTAGGGTCTGCCCCCACAAGTTCACCATTCCGTGCAGTGTGCTCCGCCTCTTGATGTCTCTGTTGCTGCTGCTGTTCCTCCTCTACCACGCGATTCATCTGTTCCTCATCTACCTGGCTTGAGGAAGCATTCCCTCTCAGAGAGCCTCCAGTTCGTCGTCTTTTGCTGCCCACAGAGAGCAGTTCCTGATTCATTTCCAAAAGCCAGCTTGCTACTTCTTGGACCTTGGCTAGACTATCAGAAGATGCAAAGGTTTTCACATTCTGTAGGAGGAAATGGGGGATAAATAAGATTTGTACCATCTATGTTGTCGTCCACTTTTGAGTCACATGCCTATCATCTAAGTACAATTAAAGACTGTGGAAAGCATTCACATACATTTTAGTAAAGTTTTAAATTAAGTAAGTTGTAACACTTTTAAAAACTCATACTAAAGACCTTTATCAATCTTTTTCATATACCTCTAAAAGCTTAGTACTTAGTTGTTTTGATCAGTATGATATAACTTAGCCAATAAAACAATTTTAAATCTTAAACCATTAATTCAGAAACCATAGCCTGTATAAGCCATTCACTAAATATTAAACATATCCACACAAACAAAAAACAAAACAAAACCATGCATCAAGTGCCCAGCTGGGTTCATGAAATGCTGAAGTAAATCCCCTTCAAAAAACTGTATTAACCTGGCAATTCCCCAAGCTTCTCTGATCACAAACTCTTGCCTTCAGATAAGCACAATCACTGTGATTTCTATCTTCCACAATGAATATAAATTAGCTGAACAACAAATTTAAAAATTGTAATTAAAAGTACAAAAGCAGAAAGTTCATAGCTCCATACCCTCTGACCCAGTAACTCCACTTCTGGCAATCTATCCTAAGGAAGTAATCCTGAAACAGGAAAGGAAAAAAATGACACGGAGATGCTCACGGACGCCAAGAGGAAGGCAGGGGAGAGGGAGAGAGAATGAGAGTCAAATAGTCCTCCAGCTAGAATTTGTGTCCAAGACATGATCCATTTAAAAAGTATGTTGAGGATTGGGTGTTTGTATATATTATGCTGTGAGAAAACTTACATGAAAAGTACATACTGCAGTATAATTTCCAGATTGCATAAGGACTACATGGTGTTATTTCAAAACACTTGCATCTTAAGCAACAGCATTACAGATGCTTTAAACCTATTTCTCAAATTTTACACATTAAGTATGGTTGGTTTTTTTTTTTTTTTTGCTACTTAGCACAGGCTCTAATATTTCATGTTACATTTTCGGTGTGATCATTATGCAGCACATTCTTTGCTGATAGTTGATCAAGTTCAAGTTTACCTAAAATAATTTCACATTACATGCATTTAAAAAAAACCTAGAACCTGAACTTTGAAATTTTCCATATAGAAAAGGTTAAAATTAAGCTTCTAAAAATGCATTTTTGTTTTACAAACTAATTCTCAACATTTTAGAGAAAGCTTTGTATGTATCAGAACACTCATATAAAATACAAACATCAACGAACAGTATTTTATTGTGTTTAAATTTAAAATTTCAAGTTTAACATTTTAAAATGTTCTCCTATGTCACACAAGCAGAAGTATATAATATCTATATAATATCAAATACAGAACTTATGTTTTTATCAATATCTAATGAGGTTTAACTGGAGCTCAGAAAAATGAAATCTGATAGCTATTATGTTTTTATACTGTACAATTATCAAATGCTGCACTATTTCCTTGACAACTGGACATGATGAGAATGTAAATTATATTGGCAAAACCTTACAACTTTTCAAACCAGAAATGTTCCTAACTAAACATTAGACAACTGAGGCTCAGTCCAGATATGAACTTGTAAAACTACACCTTCTTAGTATACAAGAAGCACATGGTAAAACCCTAACAGGAGTATGCCCGAACATGGATGTTGCCTTCTCTAACACCAGAATCAATGCAGTGTTCAATTATTAACTTTAAAACAAGCATCCACTTCAGACTGGAGGGAAGTATTTATAATTGTTTCTTTACCTAATCCCAAGTACTACCAAGAATAAATTATAAAACAACGAAATCTATTACATGTTTCTGCATGCATCAAGCAACGTCATTTAGCATTTTTTGACTAGAACCCACGGTAAAGTAAGATTTCATATGCAAGGCTAAAAGGAAATATTAAACATGCCTGAAACAATAGTTTCAGGCAGAGTAGAGATAATAAAACACTCACAATACCTAAAGTCCCTCTAGGTCTCCACTGTTAATTAAATATAGTTCATTCTCTTTGTGGTCATCATGTTTGGTTTAGTCGCTTTAGTCACTGAATTAGTAAAACCTGAGCCACTGCTCCCGGGGAAAATGGTTCCCATCAGCCTCTGGATCACAACACTGTTTATCTACCAGAACTCCACTTCTGAGTAAAAACACCTTATTTAATGCATATGATGGACTCAACATTGAACTCATGCCCAACTAGTATAAAACCCATCTGAATGAGACTTATCTAACATGCATTATTTTCTCTATAAGGTAGCTTCACAATCTTTCTCAAACATTAGAGGGTGATTTGGTTGTATGACTGGGGTCACTTTAAACAACACAATCAACAAAAGTCACAAAAATGAGAAATATATTTCAGTACAGACCATGAAAAGGACACCTGTTTATGGTGTAGAGCTGAAACAAGAAGGTAAAGCATTGTCATGTTGACACATGCATGTCAACTGGGTTCATTTGGGGGGGGAGGGGTCATGTACACGTCCACAAATGGCTATCAAAGGGCCACAGGTAGGCTGATAATATGGCTCAGTGGGTAAAATGCTTGCTTTGCAAGCATGAGGATCTGAGATCGAATCTCCAGCACTAATGTAAAACTCTAGCATATCAGAGCAAGCCTATAACCACAATGCTGAGCAGGGGAGCAAAACAGGCAGATTCCAGGCATTTGTTAGCCTGCCAGTCCAGAGGAAATCATAAGCTCCAGGTTTACTGAGAGACCCTGTTTAAAAATATAAGTTGGAGAGCAATACAGGAAGACACTCAGCATCCAGTTCTGGCCTCTGCATGGCATGAACCCCTGCACACAAATGTACACTCTCACTAGCCCACTAAAACAAGTAACAAGCCCCTACACCATGCCCTCCTCCCCTTGTCTTACCTTTCCTTACAGTACTAAATACATAGCAGCACTAGAATAACCCTTGCTGTATAGGATGTACCTATGCATCCAAATAGGTGCTCAAAGTATTTGCTAACTCCACAGTCAATCTCAGATCTCTAGTCCTGCTTAACAAAGCAGACAGGTCATGCACCTGAACTTCATTTAGCAGCATCACTAGTCATGTCTACCATGTGTCTCAATCACTCTTTTCCAACCGTTGACTCACTGTAAAAACCCGAAATGTCAAATCTTGGTGGCAAATTACAAACATTTACATGTTTAACTTTTAACTGTGTGCTCGTGTGTAAAATTGAAGACAATACAAACTTCTCTATTTGCTTTTCTCTTACTATGAGTCTGCTGCTAAATGCTGAGGAAGGTGTTGGCCTTGGATTCCATACCCTCATGAGTAAGGACTTCCCTACAATAACATCAGATAAAATCTCATCAGGGAACAGGATTAAAACCCAGATTTTCCCAATTCAATAGACAAAATGACAGACTTCTACAAATGCACAGCTCCTGGAATGGAAGAGTTAGCCCCACGTTCACTGTCAGTGTTCCCTAGCAGGTACATTTTGATAGAGAATATGAGAGAGTCATATAAGCAACAGCCCTAGGTGAAGCACTTGAAGCCTCCCTCTAAAGAGCCAGTGACTGCAGGACTGGTGAGACCCAGACCTGCTCAGCTTCAAAAACAACTGAGCATCTTTAAAGAAAGCCTTGCTCAGCACCATCATCACAAGGAGACTGGGAAGTAACCATTATGGATTCAAAGCCTTTTAGATGTTCTCTCCACTCTGCCACACAATCATTTTGTAGGAACGTTTTGAACTTCAAAATAAATCTATCACTTCAGTATGGAAAATAGTATTTGCAGAGAACCAGAGATGAATCTGTTTCCTTAACAAGGTTCCCAACTTAGTTATCATTTTAATATGGTAACTATTGGTTTTAAAACATAAAGGGGAAAATCTTTTCCTATAATTTGCTTTTTAAAACCAAGAATCATGTTCTCTGTGACTACTGCCTGCCCCTCTTGCATCACTTCCTGAGTCTTCATTTGTTAAGTCTGTAGTTACAACTCTACTAAATCCATGCTGCCCCCCTTACTTATCTACTCATTTTTAAGAACTCCTGTCTGGATTGCTCTCCTTGCTCTCCTTGGCATATTCATCTAAGCAGATCGCCTTAGATGAATATGCCAAACAATTTCTATTCACAGACAGTGTCTCAGAAACAATCATTTTTCCCTCCTCCAAACTCTTGGCAAGAAGGGTTCATGGACACACTAAGGATGACACTGTCTAATTGCCCTGCACAAGACTGTTTTCATACAGTATGTACTTGAAAAAGAGAAATGTAAATGTTATGAGCCAGCACTGGGGGCAGAATACTGACCAAAGGCATAAAGCCCTGCACCTAAAATAAACAGTGTAGTAGCTACTGACAATAACTTAAAATTAGGAAGAAAATAGTTTTTCTTATTAGTTTGACTTTCAGCATTATGAATGCAAAAGATTTGGAAAGGCAATACAACTATGGGTAGAAACCAGGTTATCTGCATTTCCTTCTGGTCTGGTCCCTCTTACCTATCAACATTGTGGTGACCAAACCACCATCACCATAAAAATTCTCCCAACCAAAGCCACTTAGAACATTAGCTATAATTCTAACGCATATTAAATTTAAATTATTTTCTAAATGTTTTTTCTAACAGAGACTGTGAGCTCTACGTGGTAAGAAATACCACAGAGATCTCTATCTGTGCAGAAATAAAGCAACAGCGTCTTAATGATGAATCATTAAAATAGATCCTAATTGTAATAATCTCTATTTTTCACACAAGACATTTTTCAGATTTTTTTAGGTTACAAAGCAGTACTTCTGCACCAACCTAACAAGGCAGAAGTTGTAAGTGCTCTCCAACTTGGAGGCATCCTCAGTTTCAGTACAAAGTGTTGTACAGTCACCCTAAAAGTAAGCAGCAGCATCGCTTAGCATCGTGGGTTGGTCACAGCTTGAATTCCTCATCACAGTGGAGGCTGCCAAAGGATTTTACCACTAACCTCAGACACTCACGCAACTAAGAAGACAATAAGGGGTGGTCACTGCCCTCCAAACCCACTAGTTTTCACATTTGTTCAAAGGATTGGTATACAGATCTTCAAACTTCTGGGTCCATTTCCTTTATTTCAAATTATTCTTCTCGTTTAGACAAGATCCAAGCACTAATTCAAAATAAGAAAAGGGAAGAAATAAAAAAGAAAACACTATCGAATTCCTACACTACCAATTAAGGAGCTATGATACAGAAAACACTATCGATCTATTTCCTACTCTACCAACTAAGATACTCAGGATACAGAAAATAAAATGTTAGCAGGCAAGAAGCTAAGACTCATTGGTCTTGGTAACTGGCAACATCACCTCACCTTATTGTGCATGCCCCAAAACTCATGCATGCATTCCTATTGCCCTCAGTGATGGTTTGAATTAGATGTCCCCTATAGTCTTTGGCATCTGAATGCTTGTTTGCCAGTTGGTGGCACTATTGGGGGAGGCTTGGGAACTGTGGCCTTGCTGGAAGTAGTATGTCACTAGGGCTGGACTTTCGGTTTGCTCTCTGCTTCCTGCTTGTGGTTTGAGATGTGAGCTCTCAGCTGTTTCTGTTGCCACAATTCCTTACCATAATAGACTAGCCCTCTGGAACCCTAAGTCCAAATTAACACTTTGTTCTGAAACTTGCCTTGGTCATGATGTTTTATCACAGCAATCAGAAAAGTAACTAATACACCCTTGCTTAGTTGTTACAAAGTACTTTTAAAGCTGCAGATGAATTTAAGTAAGCACTGTATTTACATTTAATTAAAAGTACTTCGACATCTAAAATTATTTTTAAAGCAAAATAATGAAAATCAAAGTCTAGATTCTAACACAAAGAGGGTATCCAGCTTCCTCATCTTGCTGTCTTATAATTCCCCAAACAACTGAAAAGTAACAATTGTCTCCTACTGAATCCAGGTGCTTGTTGGATGCTGTATATATAAAGTATGATGTTACTGTCAGAGTAAACCTTTGACATACATGCTGCATCACAGGTGAAAAAAATAAGGTTCAAAATTCCTAAGCACTGACCATCTACTGCCAACTTATTTGCCCTTCTGAGTTCCACTCCCAAGGCTATAAACGTTACACAATATTGTGGTCAAAGATAAGCCATTCCAGTTCCAGCACAGTTGTTTTACGTTGAGGGCAAAAATAAGAAATGGTAACAAAGAATATTTAAAAAAAAATAGACCATTGCTGGATGATATCAAAGCCAATGATGGGGAAATACACAGCTACATAATGTCCAGGCTATAAAGCTTGGTGGATAAGAGAGGCCTGGATTCGTAGTGAACAGCTACACAGACAAGCTGGACCAGCACCTACCTATAAAATTGGGCAAATCACTCAATGCCTTTAAATCTCAGCTGTCTCATCTGCACAAGAGGATTCTGAATGACTGTACCTGTGTCTCACAGAAGCATTAAAGATTAAATAAGAGCCTGTGCATATACAATGTTGACAGATATTCCCCCACACAGAGTACTTACTATGCTGTGTGTTCAACATCCCTTACTCCAAAATCTCAAGAAGTCCAACTGCTCCCAAATCAGATGAGAGTGAATAATTTTGGGTTCTGGGGCATTTTGAATTTCAGTTTTTTAAATTAGGATTATCAATCAATAATGGCTACAGAAATAAAGCAAAATCTCAGAATATGCAACATCTGAAATACTTTTCTTCTGAAGAATTTTGGCAAGCAAGATACTGAAATCATGATGAGGCAGTTCATTTTAAAAGCTTTCTTAAAACTGATAACTGGAAGTTATGTAATAGCTAATAATATTAAAAGTTAAAGTGGAGCATAGTGACACGTGTCTGTGATCCTGGCACTTCAGAGGAGGCAAAAGAAAGACTACCTACTTGTAGGCCAGGCTGAACTACATTGTGAGACTTTGTCTCAAAAAGAAGGGTGTGTGTGTGTGCTGAAATTTCAAGTATCAGGAACAAAAACAAAAAAACCTTGAGG
>CABHPP010102999.1:7770-25097 GCA_902168425.1 Peromyscus attwateri | reverse complement strand
GAAAGTGCAACGTATAACACTCGAAGCTATCATTGATGCAAAACTCTGAAACTGAGAGATTTTTTGTCATAAACAGGACTATGGAGCCCTCAGCCACACGAGCCAGAGAAAGGACCCGGAGTGACCAACTAGCATGCGTGGGAACAGTTGTGAATACGTCCAGACTAGCTGGAGCAGAGATGAGAGCATATTTCTATAAGGAAGGCCCACACCAGCTCATTGCACAGACATTGCCTGAGATGAGAGGGGTGGGGCTTCATGAAGTTGGGGGGCTTTGGGGTGAGAGAGTGGTCTGTATGGAGGCCCACTGTCTGCTTCAGGGTTGGTTGGGTTTGTGAGCAACATGGGTGGGGTAGGGCACCGAGGAGCAGTGACAGGTTTGAGTCAATGTTCCAATACTCGTTGCTGAATCTGAGCAGTCCTTTGCTCTCAGCCTTAGTTGGCTAGCTGATTAGCCTTCCCTCTCTGTGTTTCCTCCCTAGCCCAAACATTGTCATATGCTTATGGCATTCCAGATTTTTGTCTTACTAATATTTTCCTAGCAACTCGAGCTGTTTACAATGATTATGTTTTTAAAAAGAATTTATTATGTTTATTATTTTTAATTATGTGTATGTGTTAAGTATGAGCCCAAGAATGAAGGCATCCACAGAAGCCAGAAGAGGATGCTGGATCCCCAGGAGCTGGAGTCACAGGTGCTTGTGAGTGGGCTGTTACAGCAGCTGGGAACTGTGGGAACTGAAATGCAGGTCTTCTTAACATGTGAGCCAGTTCTCCAGATCCTACAATGATTTGTTTTATTCTTAAAATTAAAATGTAATTACTTCATCTCCTATTCTCTTTCCTCCCTCCAGCCTCTCCTATGAACCCCCACCTCACCGCAGCCTTTTGCCTAGCACTGCACATGTCTCTAGGTGGCATCTTGGTGGCAGCCAGCAGCTCTCTAATTGGACTGAAGGACTGCTCAAAAGGAGGGAAACTCTGTCCAGTACTAGAAACCTAGCCAACCTCCTTTTTCTTGTCAGTCTAGATCTTGCCTAGGAAGGAAAGCATACTCCTTTTATCTTTCTGAATCTGGCTTATTTCACTTGACATGATGATCTCCAGCTGCCTCTCTTTTCCTGCATAGACGAATTTCTTTATGGCTGAGTTCATATATCTATATATCCATAGTAGCCTTGGCCTTGGAAGCCATTTGTTTTATCGAAGGTTTATGATGAGTGAATGTCAGTAGTTCTGATAGGACCTGTGGCCTCATCTCTCTAAGAGAGCAACTTTGAGTTCCTGTTTAAGTGACATCAGAACCAAGACTGGGACAGGGTGCTTTTCTGTGACAGTGAGCCATGTGGCATTATGTGGAGCACAACCCTCTCAAAAAGCAAATACAGGCTTGTCTGGGATGATCTCTAAGCTTCTTCCTAGGTGGAAGGGTAAATCACCAAGCTCAATTGGGCCCATCATCAATTCCAAGTTCAATCATCAGAACCCACATAGAAAATATTGGGCATGGTGGTGTGAGCTTGCGGTCCAGCAATGGGGAGGTAGAGACCGGATGATCCCTAGGACTCCCAACAGCCTAACCTGATCAGCAAGCCCCAGAACAATGAAAGAGCTCTTCTCATAAAAAACAAGGTGGGCGGTTCCTGAAGACTGGCACCTGAGGGTGTTATCTGTTCTCCACATGCATGTGTATATGCACACGCTTACTCCACCACACACAAAAGTTGTAAGAGTGGAAATGCAAGCTGCCATGCTATAATGGTTGCAGAAGTATGTAGCACACACAGAAACTTTCAGCAGAGTCAGTGTGGGAAGCAGAGAGAGAGTGCCTGACAGCACAGCCCACTTCAGGGACTTGGGCTCCCTCAGCTCAGGAACCAAAGAACAAAGCACAATGTTAGTCAATAGGAAACTCACATCCCTACCTATCGCCAAAGAAGTAAAAGAGGTAAACCTGACTCATAAGAAAGGGCACACATACCTGCACACACACACATGCCTGTGCAAATGTTCAGATACACACATGACTGCCCAGATGCATACATACCTGCACACTTGCACACATCAACACACATGCTTGTGCAAATGTGCACACACACGCACACCTATACCTGCACACATTTACATGCCTGCCTGTTTGTGCTCCCATAGAAAAGAACTTTTAACCTGTTGGGTACTTTTCTCATTTCCTTCCTGAGTGTATTTCTATTATGTGGTGAATTACTTTGGCAATTCATTGAGGTCATGATTATAAAAATAAACAGCCATGATAAAATTTTTGATATTTATCTTTTAAAATATGCATGCCCATACATTCCAAAATTAGAAGCTAAAATATTTGGCTAACATAATGTTTTTAAAGTTGGGATTTAATGTTGCTTTTTAACTTGCATTTTTAATTAAAAATAAAAAATAGATGATACTCATTTGCTTTCCTCTTATAAAAAAGCCTTTCTAGGTACTCAGCTTATACATAAACATCGTTATGTGTACATGAGAAGCACAGATAATTTTATTTGAATTAATGCACTTTGGGAGCATCTTCCATGAACAGCTATCACAGCACAGTAAAAATATTCACTGCATAAATAGCATAAATAAGCAAAATGAAAAAAATATTATTCTACTGTTTACCAACAGATCTGTAATTACAAAATAAATTAACCATGAAATGAATCACTTCGGGTTTTCTGCAATATTGTTACAAGAGACTGGGATTTTTTTTTAATTCTGGGAAAACTTGAAAGTGAAGGATTGCAAAGAGCATGACAGTATTTATTTTTAAAATATCAGAACACATCAGAGTGTTTCACACACACATACTCTTCATTCACTCAAAGTCAAGGCTGCAAACTGGCTGTCAGTGGGCCACTCTGAAGAGGAGGCTGGGGTGCAGAGGTGAGGTATATCAACAAGAGCAAAGCACCACCCCCTGGCAGTGACAGATTTGGGTCTGAGAGTGAGGCTCTTTATTCCATTCTGAAGACAGAATTTTAAAATCTCACTCTGGTTCCATAAAAACGAGAGGAAAACAGCTTGACTGGCTCTTCTTCCACACTCTCATGTTGTTTGTTTGCCTGTTTTTGTTTGTTTTCAAATTTCTACAATGATATTGCATCCATGATCAGGAAAAAAGATACACATTTTTATGTATTTTTATTTAGATGTGTGTCTGTGTTCACATGTTCTCTTAATTAGTGTTCTATTTCTATGAAGAGACACCACAACCAAGACAACTCTTATAAAGGAAAACATTTAATTGGGGGCTTGCTTACAGTTTCAGAAGGTTAATCTATTATCATCATGGTGGGGAGTGTGGCGGCAGGCTGGAAGGCATGGTGCTGGAGAAGTGGCTGAGAGTTTTACATCCTGATCTGCAAACAGAGAGAAAAGAGAGAGAAAGACAGACAGAGACAGACACAGACACAGACAGAGAGAGAGACTGGGCCTGGTGTAGATATTTGAAACCTCAAAGTCCACCCCTAATGGCACATTCCCTCCAACAAGGCCATACCTCCTAAACCTTCCAAACAGTTCATTAATTGGGGACCAAGAATTCAAATACATGAGCTTATGGGGGACATTCACATTCAAACCATCACATGCCAGAAGATAACCTGGAATGTTGCTTTCAAGAACTAACCATATTTCAATGAGACAGGGTTTCTCACTGGCCTGAAGGAATCAGGCTGGGCTGGCTGGCCAGTGGGCTCCAGCACTCTACCACCACCTCGCCTGACTTTATGCATGATTCAAGGGGTCAAACTCAATTTCTCAAGTTTACAAAACAAGTACTAACTTAGTGAATTTTCTCCCCAACCCCAGGGGGGAAAAACATTATTTTAAAGAGACTGGATTCATGTGAAGAAGAATCTGAAGTTATTCCAAATCATGAGCTTTGCCTGGAGAATAAAACGCTTCAGTCACGCCAAGATATGACCATCTAGACTTCTGTTTAGAAATGAGCTTTCACAAACTCTGAGCAGCCTAGTCATCAGGAAGAGAGGGGGATTCTTGTCAGGATAGTATAGTGAAAACAATCAAAGTGGAGCTAGAGAGTATGGTGAGACCACTTGGAGGAATTCAGATGCCATCTTTCCCTCACAAGGTCCAAGGACAAAGCTAGGGAACCAGTGAGCTTATTGGACTTTACCTACAGAGCCTGGGTGACCCCAGAGCAGCTGCAATGGAAAAGCTTCCGCTAGCACAGATGATGGCTTCCCCATAGCTGAGTAAACAGAGCCCTTCTAGTAACTTCTCTGACCCACATGCTCTAGTGCCTCAAAAGACCCCAGGCCACATGCAGTTAGAGCATTCAAATGGAAGATCGAGTCTATGAGAGGACATCAGCCATCCACAGTCCCATTCTGGCCAGTGTTTTGCAAGAGGGCGGTGTGATCTGATGAAGATGGGGTCTGTTTTGCTCCAAGGATTGCATTCTAACAACTTAACAGTGAAACAAGGACATCTCTTGATAAGGATGTCATCCTTTCAACAAATGTCTCCTTGTTCTGGTCAATGCTGGCCACACCCTGGCAGCAGGTACAAGGATAGGCAAACAGTCACAACCCAGAGTATCAGCCCAGCTGGTGAGAACAGAAACGTCCTCACATGCACAAAAATAAAAGCCCTGCTCTGATACACACAACAAATGAGAAGACGATGCCGAGAGAACACGTGACAGGCTTCTTTCTGGCCATTTACTTAAGCCACCAAAGCCGTCTCTGCCGTGCCTCCCACCTGCTGCCTCTTCACCAAATCCCACCCGTATGTCTCACACCTGGCCAATGTTCTCATTACGAGCTGCCTTGAGCCAGGAGTGAATTTAATCATGTTCATCTAAGAACTATCAGAGTGAAGACCAGCGACCGGCACCTGCCAGGGGCTGGTGAAGGATGGATTTGTTTCCTTCATCAGAGGACACTGACCATGTGGGGCCAGAACCCAGGAGGGCTACTCCCTTGCACAAGAGAGGTCCCTGAGCCAGACTTGGCACAGGAAGACAGCTAGTGGAACAGTGTCCAGAGAATAGCCAGGTGAACAGGCATTGACTGACACCTGTACTAGGTCAAGTAAAATACAGATGTGTATCTGAGTTAGTCAATTAATTGATTAAAGTATTCCAGGCATGGTGTTAAAATATGATTTGGATCCTAGAGATATCATGGTACAGAGAGGAAGAAAGAGCTGTGGTGTGACCCTGGTGATATTTAAAGAAGGGTGTGAGTCAGTGTGGCAGGTGTGAGAGGAAACCTAGGGCTGGGCCACAGAGGAAGACCCTGGGAGCTAATCAGGGTGCGTGGAGGTAGGAGCCGTCACTACCACTGGAAATTGCTAGGAGACTGGGCTGCCCACAGGCTTGCTGCCTCGGTTTAGAGCTGTGATGTCTCCCACGGATGCGTCAGTGTTTGAGCACCAGATCCCTGCTTATTGGTAGATCTTAAGGTGGGGCCTAGTGGGCAGTCTTAGGGTCAAAGGGGAATAGTGTGACTCCAGCTTCTAATTCTTCCTTTCTTTCATACCTCGGCCATGAAGTTAGTCATTTTTCTCTGCAGCATGCTCCCAGTCACAAAGAGCTGTGGGTCACAGGTCCAAAGCCACAGGGCTACCTGGTCATAGAAAGAATCTTCTGAAACTCTAGCCAAAATAAAGCCTTCTTCTTCTGAAATTGAGAGCTATGCCCCATACTAGCTAGCCCCTCCCACTGTGATGACATAGATCAGTTAGCTCCTCCCACTGTGATGACATACATCAGTTAGCTCCTCCCACTATGATGACATGTGCCAGCTGGCTCCTCCCACTGTGATGACATGCCCCAGCTAGCTCCTCCCCAGTGTGATGACATGCACCAGCTAGCCCCTCCCCATTGTGATGACATGCACCAGCTAGCCCCTCCCCATTGTGATGACATGCACCAGCCAGCTCCTCCCCACTGTGATGGCATGTACCATGCCATCATAAAGTGCTGCAGTGCTGGGAGATGGCTTGACTGCCGACATACTTGCCATGTGAGCACTGAGACCTGAGTTCTATCTCCAGCACTCATACAGAAAGCTCGCTCCACCTCTTTTCCAGGCAGGGCACAGGGAGACCAGAAGAGATGGATCAGTTACATAATGTATGTGTCAGTGACTCTGAGCCTCTGAGTGCAGCGAAAAGGAAGTTTACAACATGCCTCATTCCCAGGAATCATCCCCTTAGGTGACAGAGAACAGAAGGTGACAAAATTGGCGGTAAATTATTCAGTTTCTTCCCTGGTCCTCTGAGGGGTGTGTGCACTGTGTGGGAGGCCTGTGCATTTGTCCCGCACTGCTGCCCGAGGCTGCCTCCTCAGGCTGACTGACAGCCGTCTCACAAAGGCTGATCTAGAGGAACAAGCTGATGGAGCCATGGACAGACAGCTGAGCTTTGATTCCCATGCAGCTAACACATTCTAAGCTCCTCCAAGTGTCAGGTTGCTGAGCCCTTCACTGACAGGTGATGACATCCCCCGTGATCCCACAGAACAGAAACTGTGGCTAAGCTGACTGTAGAGGCCCGTGTGCTTGCCTGAGCATCACACGCAGTATTTTCTAATGAATCAGGCAGGAGAAAGCTGAAAGTCCATGAAAACCATCAGTATTGCTAACGTGGCAAACTATAGAAGCTTTCATTCTTCCCAGTTTCTGTGTTAAGATGAACTGTGGTGAGATGGGTATGGGGACATCCGGGACCTTCAGGTAGCTGGACTCACAAATGGCTCTAAGGCAGTGACCATCCTGCTAACACAGACATCCTGTATGATAAGGACTTTGTCTCTCTCTTCTCCATCACTGATCTAGATGCTGCCAGGGGCTTGAAGAGCAGAAAGGAGGCCCCTGGCAAAGATTTTGAAATAGATGCAGAAAGCCTCTCCTAAGAGTGTCCTGTTTAAGAAAGGGCATTGGCCAATGGGCAGAAGCAGGCCCAGGAGCCCCTGGAAGGTGTGCCATGTCTTCGGACCCTCCTGCATCTCACTGACATCTGGTTAAGTAGAAACTGAGGACCACCGTGCTGTAGGGACACTGAAGGCCTTCTATGGATTCCTGGGAACAGTACTTGTCTGATGTACCTGTGGTCATCTGCAGCTGGGCCACAGCCACCCCTGGGAAGGTACTTGGCTTCTAATGCTTGGCTCTGTGTGTGTGTGTGTGTGTGTGTGTGTGTGTGTGTGTGTGTGTGTGTATACATATGCATGCCTGTAGAAGACATAAAAGACAGAGGTCAACCTACAGTGCTGTTCTTCAGGAGCCATCCACCTTATTTTTTGAGACAGGGTCCCTTCCTGACCTAAGCTTTCCAGTTAGGTTAGCTGGCTGACCAGTGAGCCCCTGGGATCTGCCTGGCTCTGTCGGTGTACCCAACACTTGTTACCACACCAGGCATTTAACATGGGTGCTGGGGACAAACTTGGATCCTCCTGATTACATGGCACTGAATACACACACACACACACACACACACACACACACACACACATACCCACATGCACACACACACATGCACACACACACACATGCACACACACATACACACACACATGCACACATACATGCACACACACACACCACTGAGCTATCTTTCCAGCCCCTGGACGTTGTGATTTTTGCTCTCTTTCTTGTTTGTCTTTTGGCTTTTTCCATTGTTTCCTTAAAACATCTCTGTGCAAACACAAAGGACTCTCGGTGGACGCTCTCTGCCAACCCTCACTTTGTGTCCTCTCTGCTCCAGTCACAGTCAGTGGCTCATTTTCGCTGGCGGTGTCTCTGTAGAGACCTCTGGAATAAAGCAGGCAGAAGGATCTTCACAGCACGGAGGCCACTTTGTTTTTCCCATCAGCTGGGTTCCTGTGTGTTCAGAATAGCCCTTGGGTAAAAGCCCAGGCACATTTTCCCAGGAAGAAAAGATCTTAGGAGGAAAAGCAGAAGGAGAATTGGTCAGCAGCTCCAGGTGGCTCTCCTGCCTCTGAGGGGTCCCCCAGGACCTGCAGAGAAGCAGAGCGTTCACGCACAGCTTTCCCAGCCTGGACCTCAGCACCTGGCAAAACCCAACCCTGATTCCTGGCAGAGAGCACCAGGCTTACAATCACCCAAGCAGCAACCAGAGCTCAGAGGAACAATGTAGAAAAGAAAAACACCTTCATTGAGAGTGGCCAGCCTGGTGCCCGGCATCACTAAGACCGGGACACTCAGGGGGAAAGGACACCACCTCCCTAGGAAGCCAACAGAAGTGGCATGCCAAACACCAGCCACCACCGATGAGCTCGTCAAAATCATTCACACGCTTGCACCCTGAATGCCAGGACTGTTCACGTCTGCATTTCCTAGATAAGAAAACAGCCTGAAAGACAGTCAGGATCTCCACCAAGGCTGTTCCCAGGGAGCTTGAGCCAGGTGTGCTGGGCACCAAAGCCTGGGGTAATGCCTTCAAAGGCAAGCAGGGCAGGTACATCATGGAGCACTAAAGATAAATCATACCACCTCATTCCTGTAGACAGACAGTGAGTTGCAGATTGCAGCTGGCACTTCTGAAGTGACAATCTCCACCATCATGGGACCAGGTGTTCTAACACTTGTCTGAAAAATATGATGGTTATAAAAATTGTCCCTTAGACAAGATATCCCAGTGCTAACTGTACCCACAGATTGCCTTGGTTTAATTTGAGGTCCCAGAGTCTGGCGGAAATTTCTGCTGATACTCTGCTCCCTTTCATGACAGCTTTATTCTTTTGAGGCTTGCAGACATTCTGCTTTTCAATTCTTCCCCATAAAATTATAAATATTCTGGAGAAGGAAAGGACCACAGCTTATGGCCCTGCTGGCACTAGGATCAGTTAACTGTCTTAAGAGGTGACGTGTGTCCCTTCTGACCTTCGTGGGCTCTGCACACTCCCCTGGAGGTGACCTGCTTCCTTCTCTGCCACAGGCCTTGTGCACAGTTGGCATCTCTCTCCTGGGTGTGTGCAGAGTCCCTGTTGCTGAAGCAGCAAACGGCCACCCCCTTAGTCTCTGACACCACTGCAATGCCAGTGTCATAGATGACGTTGGTCAGTTCCTGTCCACTAGACACAAGCTAGAGTCATGCCCTGCTAGGAAGCAAGAACCTTAACTGAGGAATTTCCTCCATCAGATCGGCCTGTGTACAAGTTCATGGAGCATTTTCTTGGTTAATGTTTTATGTGTGAGGCCCAGCCGACTGTGTGCCATCCCAGGGCGGATCGTTCTGGGCTGTATAAGAAAGCAAACCAGCAAGCTTCCCTCCATGGCTCCTGTCTCTGCCCTGACTTTCCTCAGCTATGGACTGTGATCAGGACATGTAAGCCAAACAATCCCTTTCCCACCCAATTCACTTTTGGTCAGTGTGTTATCAAGGAACAAAGTGCCAGCTGGGGCACAGCTGTATGGCTCTGGAGGTCAGAAGTTTGAAGTGGGTCTTGCTGTGTTAAAAATGTTGTCATCCCACAACCCTGCTGCTCTAAGTGCAGGCATGGCCACGTGACACAGAGCACACATTGGGACAGAGAGTGAGCTTGCATGGTGGTCCTCTTTTTCCATATTGTTTGAAGAAGGGTCTATTGATGCTTGCCACTACATACATTAAGCTAGCTGATGCAAAAGTCCTCCAGGATTTTTTCTGCCTCCACGCCCTCTCATCGCAGGCTACTGGGATTACAGACACACTCTCTGCACCCAGCCTTTAGGTGGGTTCTGGAATCTGAACTCAGTTCCTCATGCTTGCATAACAAATGTTTTACTCACCGAGTCATCTCCCAGGTCTGGATGTAGGATTTGCTAGGTCCATACTCTGCCACCCCAAGGTGAAGTGGGGTTGTCTTGAATAGTTCAAGTCTTCAGTCCCTGCTCATTAGCATGGATGTCAGCTTGCATGTAGTCAGTCTCCTGCACTGGTCATTAAAAACGTCATTCTGAATCACACACAACCTTTGAGTCAGTAGTCGGAAGAGCTAGGCACACAAACAAGGGTCCTACTTCCTGTCAGTGCTACACGGGCTCATCCTTACGACAAAGGTCTGTGAGACAGATGACATAAATGAGAACTGGCTGCAGAACCTTGCTTGCTGGCCTTGTCCCCAACCAGCAACTACTACCCATGACTGTTTATCTTGTTCTTATTGAGAGGAGCAGTGCAAGGACCCTTGTGTGCAGTAGGGTGTCTCTCCACCACTGGTCTTGGGGACATCACCAACCTCTGTTTGGGACATCATCTGTGCTTTCTGGGTTCTGAGTCAAAGGCTAATTCCCGTGATGGTCAGTCTACATTGGAGGCAACTAAAAAACCAGGGAGGCCATGGGAGGCTGCCTAGGTTCTCCTAACAGAAGCTGTGGCATTTAGCAGGACCAGATAAGACCAGGTCATAGAACAGGGAAATGTGGATAAAACGTTGTTGATTCAATCCAGAATCCGCAGAGCTGCCCTTGGCGTGTGCAGTGGTCCTCTCCCCTTACCTCTCTATGCATTTCTCTTTTTCTGTGTTTTGATGACAGTTGTAACTTTAGGTGTTTACTGTGCTCACACGCTCACACGCCATGATTGCTGGAGGTGCTCTGTTGCTTTTATTCCTAAGCATGTCTTCCACCACTGCTGGTTCTAATTGCTACAGAGAAGGCAAACAGTAATCCAACAGCCCCTGGCCCTCATTACTCTCACACACTCCTCTCCTTACAACATGCGGCCACATTTTCCTGAGGACTGAGTGAAGACTGCTGCATGGTTAGAGATCTCAGATCCCCAGCATTGCAGAAGGTGTTGCCTGTATCTCCAGGCTCCTGGAGAGCCACAGAATGCCTGCTGTTCCACTCTGAGACTATGGAGAGAAGCTAGGAGGCCCCAGGCCAAGCCAGATCTTCAAGGTAGACATGCAGAAACTCCAGTATATTCTGGCAAGTCTCACAGGGAAATGTGGATAAAACGTTGTTGATTCAATCCAGAATCCAATGGCCTTGATGCTCTGTCATTAAAACAGCATGCCATTTTAAACAACACTTGAGCCCCAGATATTGGGAATGCCAGGAAGGTCCAGTTGGTTCCATTCAGGCTTGGAGCACTTGTGGCTCTAGAGCTGAGTGTTTACAGATGGTTACCAAGGCTGTGATTGACAGGGACACTGACCTCACTGCCCAAGATGTGTGATGGAACATCCTTGGTGATGGTGGCTCCTTGCAGAGAGTGTGGAGAGCCACTTGTACCTTCTCCAGCTAATTTTCAGAAGTGGGATCTGTGCACAACAAGATGTGACAGCTCCTAATCCTCCCAATTACTCTGCTCAAGCTCAGAGAGTCCTCCACTTTGATCGCACAAGCACTTTGCACGGCTTCTGAAGATGAGCCTCCAAATCCCAGACACGCATCAAGAAAAGAGAGGTTCAATATTTCAACAATGAAATTAAGGGAAATGGTGGGAATGGGCTTGGGGTGTGAGCCTGCTTGCCCAGCCTCATTCTACAGGATGAACAGGTCTTCCACAGACCCAGCCTTCTGTGACCTCATCCTCTGGTCTTGTGCGGGCACCTGTCACAGGCTCCCTGGCAGAGACAGCTTTACCACTGACTCAGAAGTCTAATTCACTGCCAATCACAGTCCAGATAATCTGTTCTCAGCCAGGGTTCTGTAGTCAGCTACACCCTGCATCTAGCCATGATGGCCTCAAGCATTGCTCTCTCACAGGAGCTGCCCATTCTGAGGCCTGAACCCAACCATGCTGGTAATCATAGCTTGGTCAGAAGTGATGGAGCAGAGCCCACTATTCTGGTGATTCGTCGTTCTGTTTAGTTTCAGCTTCCAACTTGACACAACCTATAATCACCTGGGAAGAGTCCTAATGAGGAGACAATGTTGGCCTGTGGGCATGTCTATTGGAGATTGTCTTGACTGTTGATTGATATGAGAAGACCCAGTCCACTGTGGGTGGTACCATTCCCCAAGAAGAGGGTCTTGAACAGTATAAGAGAAAAGAAAGTTAGCTGAGAGAAAGCAGGCAACATGAGTATGTTCATTTCTCACTGCTTTTCACCATGGATGTGATGTGACTAATTTTGAGAGTTCCTGCCTTGATTTACACCCCCAACATACACCCAAAATGAACTATTGGATTTTCAAGTCAAACAAACCTGTTCTTCTCCTAAGATGCATTTTGTCAGGTTATCAGCCATAGCAACAAATGAAACTAAGATGTATTGAAGAATGGACCCAGCTTCTTTGACCAGCCACCCTTGAGCCACTCAGGGAGTTTGATACAATGCAGGTTATATTTCAGTTCAGAAGGTGGATGACAGCTTCTGACTCTGCTAGTGCCACATGTCACTGTGACATCTCAGAACCGCACCAGAGACCGAGTGAGCAGATGACTCCAGCTTCCTGTAATGCTCACCTTTGCCCACTGCTCTCCACATTTAAATCCATTTCTCCCAGCTCCTTTTGAATTCTTCTCAAACCAGGTTGTTTTACTGTTCTATTGGCTTGACGATTCGGGACAGCCACTCCCTCATCCTCAGTAGACACTGCTAATCCAGGGAAGTGCTATTCTGTCCTAAGCCCTGACTGCGGACGTAAATCCTCTTAGTGCAACCTTCCATACAGCCCCTCCCACGTCTGAGGCTTGCTCTGGTTTAAGCCTACCCATGAGCTGCCTGGTCTAAGCAGCACACTGTGAGGTATGTCAAGGCGCTGCTGTTTACTGACAGACATTCAGAACCTGACCCAGACATGGCTTTATGTCACAGGCAACCAAATTCATCACATTCTGGTTGTATTGTAGTGTGTGATCACACATGTGTAGCTGATGTTCCAATTGCTTTTCTGCATCTTTGTAGCCAGGTCAGGGCCCAGAGATTGGCATTTCTTCCAGGTCTCAGAATAAGAAAGCTCTAACCCCTGACCTATCCTATAACAGAAATGAGCTGGTCGAGTGGAGAGTGTCCTTTACTGCAGCAGATAGATGGACACAGTCTAGTGGGGACTTGGAGAGGTCGAAGGGCAGAGCCAAACCTTTATCCTGCCTGTAAGTCACAAATGCTGGAGGTTGACTTGGTAGAAACTGTGAGACAGTAGCAGAACACACGGTTGGACTATGGGCACAGGCCTTGGCAGGATGCCCCATGCCATGGGTTGGGAAAATATGATGTAGTATATCGTGGTTACAATGGGCATCAAAGCAGATTTAGCAGACACAAAAAAAATGTGCAAGAAGCCATATGGAGCTCACTGAGGGCGTTCCACACTCCACAGGCAAAGCTAATTAACCCTAGAGGTGAGAAAGACAGAAAATCCCAGGGAAGCAGCTAGTAACCTTAAATGTGACTGGATGTTAAACCTGAATTAACTGAGACGTTACAACATTAGACAAAACCCACTTACGAGTGACTCCACTAATTCCCCATTATTATAGGGAATGTGGGTTTTTGATAGACTCAAATTAAGTCGTGGAGAACATAGTGAGGTTGCACTTTGCACACCCACGACTGACGAGGGATTTTTTTTTTTTTTTGGCTGTGAATAACATCCATGCCCAGGGCCCATGAAGGTACTGGCACAGTTTTTAAGCCGTTGCTTTCAGATATTGGGAAATTGAAGGCTGCAGAGAAGGGAAGGGTTCCCATAGGAAATCGACACAGCGTGTTCAAGACAGAAATCAAAGTGGTTCTTAGGTGTGCGCGTTTCCTCAGAGGGTCTCCCAGCCCAGGGTTGAGGGGCTGAGTGTCTTCGTTTCTGAGAGTGACTCTGGTCTTGACAGACACTGCTTTCTTATGATTGATTTCCCCGACATGTGAGGAGCCAGATCTGAGCCTCTGAATGCAGAGTCAGACCCGAGATAAAAGGCATACATATGCCTGGTGCCTCAATGCCCTCTGCCCAACCTGGAGGGTTCTGGTCTCTGTAGCTGGCTGTGACTACAAGGAGGCAGAGAACGGGTTCGTAAAGCAGCGGTGAGTGCTGTGGCCCTTCAGATAAATGATGTTTACATTTTAGCCTTCATGTACCAGCTTCCAATGTGGCAGCCTGATCTCAGAGAGCAGATTCCTTGGAGTAAACATTGGCCTATGGCCCAAACCACAAGACAGCATGTCACCTGCAATGAGGAGACTCTGAGATGTCTCCAAAAGTCTTCAGCGGCTTGAGTCCAAATGTTTCCTGTAAATGTTTAGGATTTAAAATCTTCTTTCTTTTCTCAGTGACCAAGCTTTGTGAACTTGGGTGTTGGAAAGAATTACTTCAAATGGAATCCTGTAAAACCCGGGAGTGTCTCCCCAATGAGCACATCCCAATGCAGGGGTACTACGTTCAGAGACTCGGTGCCCAGAATTTGAATGATCTGGCCACATGCTTCCCTGTCCCCTTCTTGTTCTCTTATCTGCAGTTTACAGTCGGTTCAGTAAATGCTCAAAGAAGAAGAAATATTTCCGATCCCCTCACAGAGGAGGGAAAGATGAAGTATATTCAGTCCAAAGAAGCCGTTTCAGGCTCCCCTCACAAACTCCACTCCCCCATTTTCCTAGTGCTGATAATATAAAGAGAAAGATCTGGAAGTTTCTTTTAAAGGAGCCAGTGGTATTGTTACAAAACCAGCATGTTCTCGGTATGCTTGTGAGTTCTCCAGACTGATAGTCGGCCAAAGCGTTTTGTGGCTTGTCCTCTCCATGAATGTTGCTTGCATCTTATCCAGTCATTTGGAACTTTTCACAAGAATCCAGCAGGCTCAGGGGGAAACATCTCACTCCACGAAAAGGGTACCAAATGTGCCCAAGCACTGGTTGCCGCCAGCAGCACAGTGTCCATAGCCACGCGGAATAATTTGGGTCGGTTCCTCTCTATCCTTGCCTGCCGTTCTCCACCTGTGTTTTGCCATCTTGGAGACATTTGAGGCTAGAGGAAATGTATCCTGCAATCTTGAGCTGTAGTTTACTAGAGACGTTCACACAAATCCTGGTCTTGACAGCCCCTGCCTCAGTCAGCGCAGCATCCCCGTCAGAGGACATGCCTTCCTTCCTTCCCTGTTAGACTCAGGTCTGCCCTGCTCTGCTGGGAACCAGAGAGATAACAGGAAGTACCGTGGCTCACAAGACACCAGCAGGCAGCTCCTTTCTGGAAGAACATCTTCTGGGGACTGTTACCAGGCTTCTGTGAACTTCATGCCTCGGACAAGACAGGTGAAATCCCAGGGGACTGGACTCACTGTGACAGGTGGGGATTTCTAAGACGTTACAGCAAAGCAGCAAAAACCTCGTCACCATCCATGCTTCCCTGTGAAAGGCTGTTGTTGATAACGCCTAAGCTAAATCCATGGCAGCAAAGGACCCCTGTCCATGTCTGACCTTGGACTGCACACACACACACACACACACACACACACACACACACACACACAATGAGACAGTGCACTCTGTCCCTTGTCAAGCACATTTCTGCAGTTGCTAATGGGCCCGAGCACCAGAAAGCCCCTCTCTCTCTGCAAAACCAACAATAAGCACAGAAAACAAACCAATCTCCAGCCTCTGGGTGGACAGCCCAGCCTTGTGCCTGTCAGTCTGCAGGACTCCTTCATCTGGACACCCCAAGGAAAACGAATTATAGGAGAATCTTTATAAACCTATCCTATTCCCAACAGTGTCAGCTCTGGAGTGGATTTCTTCCTACTATGACCAATGAATATGCAAATGAACTTATGCCTCTGTTTCCAAGCAACATCCACTAAAGGTCACTTTTCTCTTCTAAGGAAGCCATATAAACACAGAGGGAAAAGCGGAACATACAAAGCCTCTGGCCATGGTTGGAGACTTGCTAGCTCCAAAGGGGCCATCTTTATTAAAAGAGAGGACCACCTCTTTGTCTGGGGTTAATAGGATTTACCCAGAGGAAGGATGGGGTGAGGAACCCGGTGGGTCTTGGGCATGGTGGGAAATTCCTGCAGTCCCTGCTATGGCAGGAGCTGGGCATCAGTGTGGCCACTGCCTATAAGCAGCAGCCTGGACAGTTTGAAGGAGACTTTGTCTTCCACAGCCCTTTCTTTGGGAGCAACTATAGAAGTGATAGAGATGTGAAGCTGAGGAACCAGGGCCTCAGCCTTGCTGTGACCATGCCACGGCATCACATGGCAAGGCTCACCTGTGTAGCTGTGGAGCCCAGTGACCACTTAACGTTGAGGCATCCACCACCAAACAGAGAAAGTGGAGGCAGTGCAGACAGGGCCTCAGAACCAACAGACATTCATTCAGATGAGGTCAGAGGCAGCGTGGTGTCTAAGTGGTTCATTCTCCATGTTCTGAAAGTTTAATTCTGTTGTATTTAAAACCATTAGGAGATGGTCCACCTGCCAGATGGGGCCCTCATCCTTGATTTAGATAAATCTTCAAGCTCACCAGAAAATGGTGCCTACAAACAGGCTTCTGTGCACCTGTTCTTCCTCGCAAGTCCTCCTCCTCCATGCCCAGCACCAAGGCCATCCATCAGCCCCACAAGCCATGACTTTCTCTCCATCCTCCAGCCTCCACCACCCCAGGGAATTCAGCTTTTTCCACTTCTCAGATTGGCACTCCTCTGTAACCTCTCCAACAACCCCTGCTTCCAGAGTATCCATCAATACCTCAAAGGGTTTCCACACACCCCCTCATATCCATCAACACCCTGGAGGGTCTCCATATCCTCTCATATCCATCAATAACCCCAGAGAGTCTCCACACACCTCTGTAGCAGAAATCTTAAAGAGTCTTATTAATAAAATCAAACCTGAGGCCAGTTATTGGGGTGAATAATTGGGGAAGGTCAGAGAGGTAGAACAAGCCACAGCTAACCTCACCTGGCAAACCTCTCAGCTGGTCTTGTTTCCTCAGACTGGAAGCCTCTGTGTCCTCATATCCGAATGGCTCTCAGCTAAACTATGCTGCTAGAAGCCTGAAAGCTTAACCAGCTAAATGCTTAACCAGGCCAAATGCTTCTAGTTTCTGGTCCTCACGCCTTATATACCTTTCTGCTTTCTACCACTACTCCCTGGGATTAAAGGCTCGCTTTCTGGGATTAAAGGCGTGTGTCACCATGCCTGGCCATTTCCAATGTGGCCTTGAACTCATAGAGATCCAGAGGGATTTCTGTCTCTGGAATGCTAGGATTAAAGGCGTATGCTACCATTGCCTATCCTCATGTTTAATATTGTGACTGTCCTGTTCTCTGACCCCAGATAAGTTTATTAGCATACACAATATTTTGGGGAACACAATACCACCACACACCTCCTCATATTCATCAATATGAATACCTTGAAGGGTCTCCATACCCCCTCACATCCATCAATACCCTGAA
>CABHPP010102998.1:2602-18925 GCA_902168425.1 Peromyscus attwateri | reverse complement strand
CATAAGTGGATTCTAGATATAAAATAAAGAACAATCAGACTACAACCCACAGAACCATGGAGGCTACATATATAGCATGGAGGTCCCTAGGATGACTGTGGCTTATAATAAATTTCTGTTTTACTCAATCACTGAGCAAGCCTCAATGAAACATCTTACTATTAAGATAAGAATACATACTCTATCAAGCTGATAATAGAAAAATAAATAAATTAATTAATTTTAAACAATAAAAAATAAAAATAAAAGAAAAATTTGAAATATTAAACAAACAAACAAACAAACATTTTACTAAAGCAAAAAAAGAGAGAACTAGGGACTCATCATTCCTCTCCACATTCCATTCTTTCCCTTGTTTTATATATTTTAAATTTTTTATCAGTGGATTCTGCTGGAGTTTACTGGTGGATTCTGCTGGAATATCCGATGCAGATAAGCACTGGAGAGCTCCTGTCGCAAATCACCCTCTGGAGCGATGGAAGGATCTTTCTACTAGCATGTGGAGGAGACCCGATCTAGTGTTGGTGTGGCCCCGGGGTTCTGTTTATGTCTTTCCTCAGGACAATTAGGTTCCTCTTTGGATTCCTGAGCACTGAATGCGCCCTGTGGCTGCTGCTGAAGCCCAACATGACAGAGACCTAACGAGTCTTCATGAAAAAAATCTACCCTTCTGATGCCAATGCAGATTGAGAGCCCAATATCGCCAGCTTTGGCAAGCATTAATGTAAACCTAGGAACTGTAACCATGAGATTGGATTCTCCAGAAGAGCTGCCAGCAAAAGTCGAGCTGGGATCAAGAAAAATGGGCCTTGGCGGTATGTGTTACTGGAGTTGTATCCATGCCAGTGGATGTCCACACAATCCAGAAGAGAATTTGACATTGCTGCTGCTGGTGTTGCTGTTATAGCAATGGCGCCCACCACTGCTACTCTTTCTGGGATTACCATTTCATAATGGCGTACTACAGCTAGCACAATGGAGACACTGGCAACAAAAGTAGCTACCACAGTTAGTTAATCTTTCATTCTATTGGGCATGATAAATTTAATTCAGTAGTTATGTACATCTCGATTGGCTTTGAAAATTATAAATTTATAAACTCAAGTTCCAGTTGCTTTTGGGATACTATCTTACAAGGACACCAACGTACAGTATGGCTTGTTAAGGAAGAGAATGGCTCAGTTGCCTTTAGCCTACTGGCTATGGTTGAGATAGGACCTCTGTTGGTCTTTTCTGTATCGAACACACAGATTGCAAGCCCAGTGCCACTTTGAGATCTTTGGCAGCAATTAACTCTGCAGCTCACACACGATTGAGCCTGTATGAAAATGAGTATTCAGAGACAGGTAATGCCTGGGGGGCACTCACCAACCTAAGACAGCGCACCTGTGTGGCCTGGGCAGGCGTCTCCATGACGGGTAAGGTGACCTGCTGACATCCCATGCAACCCAAGTCAGAAGCTCATTTTTTAATAAAAGGGGGACCTGTAGGGCCCTGGCCCCCGTTTTGGGTAACTGCTGCCTTGCTTGCGCACCTTGATCTTGAGATCCTCCCTATGCTAATTCCCTGCCAGGTTCCACCCTCCTGAATGCTTAAGAGAAGTTCCTTGTCTGTATATCCTGAATAATGGGCATTAACAGATTAGAAGCAAGACTGTAAAACATCAGTAGCGAACTTCTGCCCTCCGGGGTCCCCCCATTGTGCTGTAAGCCTGTATTTAAGACCTCCTCCCCCCTTAAATAAATGACATTTGGCATTTAAAATTAATATATATATATATATATATAATTGAATGAATACTGCAAATGTAATCTATGAATACCACAAATGTGATTAATATCATGAGTGTAATTAATGAATATCATGAGTGTAATTTAAAAAATAAATAAATATAAAAAAATTTAAAAAAATTTAAAAAAAAGAATTAAAATTTCAAAAAAAAGTGTCAATGAATTAGGAGATAACAAAGTTTTCACGAGTAAGTATATGGGTGAAATTAACCTGTCAGTTTTCACCCAGTTGGCATCCTCGGTTGGTGATAGGCATCCCCAGAGCTGGTGCAGGGGCTCGTGGTGTATCTGAAGAGCCCCTGAGGGTTGGTAATGGCACAAGTCTGACAGGAGGGGTGGACTTATGCAGGAACCTGTAAGTGTGTAAAACAACTGAAACAGATTTACATCTCGGTGTCATAGGGAAAGTCTATAGCTTTGGGTTAAAAGGTATGAACATAAAAGGGCCTGGATTCAGCCCAGTGAAACACATCTTTAAATCTATAACCAGAGGAAATTTACTGAATGGAAGTGGTTGGGTGAGTGAAGAAGGAGGAAGGTTTCCCTAAACATCATCAGATCTGAGAAGGATATGTAAGTGAACAGAAGTGAGACAAGTTTCCTATCTTCATATAAACTTACTTTAAAGCTGTTTCTTTTATCTAATTCTCCAGGAGATACTGAGAGCAGTCAATAGTAAAAAGTTACATTGAAATCTGTTCTGTGAGTTTATCTGATCTGGTAACAATGTAAATTGTGTCCAGACCTAGTAGTAGCCCTAGGAGAGGGAGACCTGTAGATGTAACCAACCGTCTTATAAATAAGAAACACAGAACCAATGCAAAGAAGAAAGCCAAGAGGTCAGAGCTAAGAGCTAAAACCTTACCCTTCCTCCTGCAGTGGTCCTACCTCTCCGAAGAAGGAGGTACTTCCTGTGTTAAAGTCTTTATATAGTCTCTGTTCTGCCTTCTCATTGGTTGTAAACCCAACCACAGGACTGTCTCATCACGGCCTGTCTGTATAGACCTCCAGGTGTTCTATGGTTGGTAATGAGATTAAAGGCATGTGTATCCAATGCTGGCTGTATCCCTGAACACACAGAGACTTACCTAGCTCTGTCTACCAAGTGCTGTGATCACAAGTGTACACCACCACTGCCCTGCTTTCCTATGGCTTGCTAATAGCTCTGACCCCCAGGCAACTTTGTTTATTAACATACAAATAACATTTTGGTACAAAAGAAAATATCACCATAGAGACCTGTGAATTTTATATAGAGAACTGAGAAGGCAGCTGAAGCAAAGCCTGGTCATCAAATAGAATCAGAAATCTGAGAAGGAAAAGTTATACAGCTTTTGAATCTATTAAAAATGACAGGAACCAGTCCATACCCAGGTCTCCACATTGTTGGAGGCAGAAGTATCAGAACAGCATCAATCTTTGGCCACCAGGTCCATAAGGTGGGAGTTTTTCCCATGGAGGAGGGACATAGAGAAGACTGATCTTACCTTGTCTAAGCAAAAGGGGTGCAATCAATTCTCTAATGTCCTGGTGTTTGTCCATACAGGTGGCCAGGTCCTGGTGGCAGGTGTCACATTGGGGCATCTTGCCTAGAGGTCAGTGTTGCCATCATCCAGGTGGAGACATCGTGGTGCCTTCGGAGAACTTGGGTCACTGCTAGGATCTGGGAGTCTCTGTCTGATATAAAAAGCTTTTTGATCAACATTTTAAATGCCATATTCTGCAGATCTCTGAGCATTTGAGGACTATATCCCTGCCTGTCTGTTAGATATGAATGGCTATCAGCTAGTATTCCTTAAGTCCTCCATATCAGAGCAGCTTCCTTAAGGCTCGGACTTGCTGTCTCCTGGGAAGGCAAAGAAGAGTGATGGGAAAGATCCCAGGGCTGAATGGAAACAGGAGAAAAGGGTTTGTGAGTCAGGGTGTAGCCCAACTTTGAGAAAAGGTTCCCTCTGAGAAAAGGACCCTCTTATGGGACCAGAAACTCCAACATAGGATATATATCTTGCTTATTAAACATATGCCATCATTTATTTAACTTTTCTAGAGGTATAAATCTCTAAGTTAGCTTTTGTTAATCTGAACAGATAAATTTAGCAAGGACAAGGAGACTTACATTCTTAGGCCTGAATAGACCCTGAGTAAGGAGAGATATTTTTTAAGCCATTGGCAGCAATATCTACATTTATTACCATTTTTAAGGCCCTGTAGTTCTAGACTAGAGACAGATTATAATCCTGAATGACTTATATAGAAATAATTATTTCTTAAGGTCATATACTTCCTTGGTTCTGCATAAATAAATAGGTGTTAAGTAGCCATATGGTCCCCTGCTAAAGGGGTTTTACCTTTAACTTAGCCCTTTAGCCTGTTTTGGGAGCAGGGAGCAGAGGACGACACATTCTCCTCCATAACTGCTTCAAGCTGAAATGGGGTGCAGGTGGTCAGGACCCTGGCTAGTCAAAGGTAAGGAGGGAATTTGGGCAATGGGGCTTTATCAGAAGCATCTGGTCATCTGACCTAGCTGTAGAGACAGGGAACAGTTACGTTTGGCTGGATCGGCCCACATCATATAGACAAAGTCTCTGCTGGCATCCGTAGCTGGGAACCAGTGTCCAGTGCTGCAGGTTGTGGTCCACAACTGCTGCTTTGATGTGTCTGCCAGCCAAGTGGAAAACCTCTTGAAGCAGATAGACTAAAGACAAAAGTTAAAATTTATGATCTTATTTGGAATCTTTAGGCCTACAGTCTTAGTAATTGGGAAGGGGAAGAGTTTGAAAACTCAAGCTGTACTATTGTACTTATCTGGAGTCCTTTTGACCTCTGTGAAGTGGATCCAATGGCTTCTTTTGATCCTCTGAGGCCTATATGAATTCTTATTTTATAAAAGGGCATAAAAGTTTTAGATATATTAGTATTATCAATCAGTATTGAAATCCAAATCATAGAAAAGCAAGTAATGAGTATCTAGGCTCATACCTTTGAGTCCTAGCAAAATTACAGATTTGGGTTTAAAAGTATGTACAACTTTTATTTAGAAAGAGCCAGGTACAGATTGGACAGAGAGAAGTCTTTAGCCTGATGAGAAGTTTAAATTCATATTTTTGTAACTGGTATTTATATCCTGAATCATTTATTAGGAGACCTAAAAACTGCTCCCAAGGATAGATTCAAGATCTCTCAAATGTCTTCTTGCAATATCAAAAATAAAGTATATGGCATTTAAAAAAAATTAAAAATCTCTAAAGCATTACTGTTGCCACTTTATCCCAGCACAGGAGCATGCTGCCCCTGCCCACAACTGAGTCAGGCAATGAAATGAGCTGGCAAGTTGGCTATATCACCAGCATGTGGGGAGGATAGGTCTCCAGGCCCTGTCCACTCGAGCCTGAGAGTGGCAGCTGTGGAATTCAAGGCCAAGACCAGAGGACTTTCCTTGGCCCATAAAACAATGGTAAAACAATGTGTGGTGCAAGGTAATTTCCTGACCTCTCCCCCGTATAGATGGCCTGAGCACTGGGTGCCCTGCCCGTGCTCGAGCCATGGACAGGGAATGCCCTTAGTAAAGATGGCAGTGAGGTCATATGACCTGTCCCCCTTTGACCTTAGAAAGATGGTTGTCTGCCTGACCACATTGACAGCCCTTATTAAATATGGTGACCTTATTAAATATGGTGACTGACCACGTGGTCATGTGAGTTTTTTTTTTTTTCCCAAAATAAACTGAGCAGATAAGGAACAGGTAAATTGAAGTATTTAAAAGTCAGTCAGAAAGAAATATAGGTGGTCACATCAGTCATATATTTCCATTCGCATATAGGAAATAGACTTTTTGAAAGGAAGAGGGAGAAAGGTTTTTCTGGAAAACTTTTACAGTTAATGAATTGGAGCTCAGAGGCAGTGCTGTGGAGGGACCAGGAAACCGAGTAGCAGTGCAGCTGGGCAAGAGAGAGGGACCCCTGGGGTTGTGGCAGAGGAACAAACCCAAGCCATGGGTCAGTGGCAGTGGTGGTGGGGGGACCTAGACACATTTTCCACAGTGAGATAAAGGTCCAGCTGTAGATGTAATTCTGAACAGTGTTATTAAATAAGAAACAGAGCCAAATGCAGAGTTAAAAGCCCAGAGATTGAGCAGCAGCCAAGACTAAGACCAAGACCCCCTTCTTACCCCTCGCTGTCACTGCCGTCCTTCCCCTCAGAAAGAGACCTACTTCCTGTGTGTCTTGCCCCACATTGGGCACCAGATGTAGCACGAATCTTAATAGCTCTTATTCATAAAAACAAACTTGGAGCCAGGTATTGGGGTGAATTCTGGAAGATCAGAGAAGCAGAACAAGCCACAGCTACCTCACCTCACCAGTTCCTCAGCTGATCCTGTTTCCTCAGTCTGGAAGCCTCTGTGTCCGCATCCGAATGGGTCTCAGCTGAACTGCTGCTCAAAAACCTAAAAGCTTAATCAGCCTCTAGTTCCTGGTCCTCACGCCTTAAATACCTTTCTGCTTTCTGCCATCACTTCCTGGGATTAAAAATGTGAGTCACCATGCCTGGCTATTTCCAGTGTGGCCTTGAACTCACAGAGATCCATGCCTCCAGAAGGCTAGGATTAAAGGTGTGAGTGCCACCATTTTCTAGCCTCTGTATCTAGTGGCTGTTCTGTTCTCTGACACCAGATAAGTTTATTAGAGTGCACAATATTTCAGGGAACACAATATCACCACATGTCTATCTTTTTATTGACTTTCTGTTCTGTCTTCTTATTGGTTGTAAACCCAACCACATGACCTCCTCATCACTGCCTGTCTATACAGACCTCTAGGTCTCTATGGTTGATATTGAGATTAAAGGCATGTGTCTCCAAGCTGGCTATGTCCTTGAACACGCAGACTCTGCCTGGCATGTGATTGGATTAAGGGCATGTGCTACCACTGCCAGACTTCTGCTAAATGGCTTGTTATTATCTCTGACCCCAGGCAACTTTATTTATTAACATACAAATAAAATCACATTTCAGCACAAATAAAATATCACCATATCCAGCAGACTGACCTCCAGCGTCCCAGAGGGTCAGGGAGGACTGACGAACAGTGCAAGATAGCCAGTGGACCATCGTCACGAAGGCTGTGGGCCGTGGGATTGAGTGGGCACAGGCTGTCTCCATATGCCATTGTGTAGGGACAGGGCTTAAAGCCTGAAAGACACTTGGTGCCAGTGAGTGAAATGGGATGAATCCTCACTTGTGGGAAAATGGCCCAAAGGGAGGCTTACCAAAGGGGGTCTTACCGATTATGCCAGTGTTGGCTGAAGTGAGTGTTGAAGGTTCCAGGGCTCCTAGTGTGTCTCAGACTGCCGGCAGGCAGAAGAAATGCACCAGGAGGACCTCTGCCACGTCACTAGCACCAATGTTATGATATTTTGCATTTGGGGGACCTCCAGCTGGCCAGGGTATCCCACACATGAGGGAAAACATGCTGGCATTCTGGGCAGATGCAGCGGTGGGCGGCGGATGAGACATGCCATGAAGGCATGGTGGTGGCGGCAGGTAGACATTCATTCACAACCCAAGCTCTGCATCTGAGCAGAAAGAGTTTATTATAACACGAGATAAAGAGACAGAAGGGAGAGAGAGGAAGAGAGAGATGGGGGAGGTTGAGGGTGCACACCTCATGGCAGAGAAGAAAGAGAGCAGAAGAGAGGGAGGGCAAGGGAAAGGGTTTTTCCTTAAAAATGAGGCTTTTATGTCAGGACACAGAGCGATGCCAAGAGGCGGGTCAGAATATTAACAGGGGTGCCTTTCTGCAGGTTTCAAAGAGAGGGGGAGGTTCTATGTCATGAAATTGGTGAGTAGCTCAGAGTATGTGCTTGTAGTCAGAGTGTCTTCTACTCCCAGGCAGCAGTGAAGGAACTGAGCTTTGCCCCTTGGTTATGTGACACACCCTCTTTGATGTGTCCCTGCAGCCTTTGTTTGCTTAGGCACCTCCATAATTTCCCTGTGAGAATCACAGACTTACAAGGGGACTCTCAGTAGGGTGTCTGCCATTTCTCTTATAGCAGCTATGTGGTGAGAGAGAGAGAGAGAGAGAGAGAGAGAGAATCCTCTAGGTGCTTGCGGCCTGAGGAGTGCCTAACCAAACCCCTAGCCCAAACCTAACAAAAGCTTTCTTACAAAACCCATTTTTATAAATGCTTTCTCCATTCTTGCTATCTACCTTTTGAACACTCTTCTCCAAGATTTGATGACATTTTAGTATTTTGAGCTGTTAATTGCTTTGAAAGGATTGCTGTGCTTACGGGTCTTGAGTTCTCTGTAGATGTAACCGACTGCCTTATTAAATAAGAAACACAGAGCCAATGTAAAGGTGAAAGCCCAAGAGGTCAGAGCCAGAAGCTTACCCGCTTTCCACCAGCTAGCTTCTCCCGCCAAGAGAGCTCTCCGAAAAAGGGAGTTTCTTCCTGTGCGGTTGATTTATAAGGAGTCCTGTTTCTTCCTTCTCATTGGTTATAAACTAACTACGTGGCTGTCTCGTCACTGCCTCTCTGTCCAGACCTCCCAAGTTTTCTATGGTTGGTATTGAGATCAAGGGCGTGTGTCTCCAATGCTAGCTGTATCCTTGAACACACAGAGATCTACCTAGCTCTGCTTACCAAGTGCTGGGATTAAAGGCGTGCACCACCACCGCCCTGGCTTTTGCTATGGCTTGCTAATAGCTCTGACCCCTAAGCAACTTTATTTATTAACATACAAATAAAATCACATTTCAGTACAAATAGAATACCACTATAGTTCTCATCTTCGTGTGCATATGAATTAGAGATTTCAGTAGAGATTACATGTAACTAATCAACCAATTTTGTAAGTTTTCATTTGCTGGAGAGATAGCTCAGTGGTTAAAAGCACTGGCTGTTGTTGCAGTGGACCCAGCTTTGATTCCCAACAGCCCACGCTTCTCTGGAACTCCAGTCCCAGGAATCCAGTGCCCTTTCTGTCCTCTATAAGCACTACATGCATGTACTGCACAAACATACATGCAGGTAAAACATCCATACACATAAAAATAAATAATAATTTCTTAAAAGAACTTCATCTTGTTATTTTAATAAAAATAGCTTTTCAGGCCAGGTAGTGGTAGCACATGTGCCTTTAATCCCAGCACTCAGGAGGCAGAGACAGGTGGATCTCTGAGTTCAAGGCCAGGCAGCGTGGTCTACAGAGAGTTCCAGGACAACCAGGACTGTTATATAGAGAAGCCCTGTCTCTAAGTAAGTAAGTAAATAAATAAGTAAATAAACAAATTGAATGCAGCTAAATCTTTCAAAATCAAAAACGTAAGTAATGAATGCTCAAATGACATTTAGAATTTGGTTTTTCTGGGCCAGTGAGGTGGCTCAAGGGTAAAGGCACTTGATGCAAAGTCTGACAAGCAGAGTTCGAGCCTCAAGAACCACATGATGGAAGGAGAAAACCAATTCCTGAAAGTTGTCCTCTGCTCCCAATATGTGCGCCACGACATACCTATACCTACATAAACAAATGTAATAAACATTTTAAACAAAAAATTAATTTTTCTTTTCCAATCTCCATTAGCTATGCCATCAACAGTTCAGAACCATGAGGATAAGGATGCTAAGAAGGCATCCATTCAGCTACTTGGCTCATAAAAGATGAAATAGATGAGTATGAATAGTTATTTAAAAATAATTTGTTGAGCCAGGCACAGTGGTTCACATCTTTAATTCCAGCACTCAGGAGGCAGAAGCAGGTGGATCTCTGAGGCCAGCCTGGTCTACAGAGCTACTCCCAGGACAGCCAAGGTTACACACAAAAACCCTGTCTCAAAAAACCAAAGTAATAAAATAATAATCATAATTTGTGTTCTTCGTATATTTTGTCTGTTGGAGACCTGGGAAAGTGCAGGTCAATGTGCGCCTGTAAGTCCGTCCCTTGTCTCTGTCACCCTGAAGCTGCTCTTCTGCTCTTAGAAACATTCTATGATTAGTTTAAAAGACAAGGTTTCAGGTTAAAAACGCTTTTGAAATGATGTCTTACACATCTATGATTTTCAGAAGTATATATTGTAGCATGAATCTAAAAAAGAGTCTTGTTAATAAAAACAAACTCAAGGCCAGTTATTGGGGTAAATGCTGGAAGATCAGAGAAGCAGAACAAGCCACAGCCACCTTACCTCGCCAATTCCTCAGCTGATCCTGTTTCCTCAGACTGGAAGCCTCTGAGTCCTCATCCAGAATGGATCTCAGCTGAACTGCTGCTCAAAAGCCTAAAAGCTTAACCAGCCAAAAGCTTCTAGTTTCTGGTCTTCAAAGCCTTATATACCTTTCTGCTTTCTGCCATCACTCCCTGGGATTAAAGGCTCTTGTTACCACACCTGGCTGTTTCCAGTGTGGCCTTGAACTCACCGAGATCCAGGCAGATCTCTGCCTCTGGAATGCTAGAGTTAAAGGTGTGAGTGCCACCATTTTCTGTCCTCTATGTCTGTCTAGTGACTGTTCTGTTCTCTGACCCAGGTAAATGTATTAGGGTGCATGATATATTGGGGAACACAATATCATCACAATATATTGCTATGTATGTGAGCTTTACATGTTATATGAAAGTTTACAGAGTGAGTGGTATATAAGATTAATGCAAAAGTAACCAGAAAGTGTTGTTGCCCAGCACAAGTACTCAGCAGCTGATTATGGCTGAAGGAGAGACAATAACAGAAGCTACATCCAAAGCCAGCCTGAGCGATGGCACAGCAGACTAGAAACTAGCCCTGATCTTCTTGTCCTTAGGGCAAACTGCATAGCTTGAGCTAACTCCACTCAGAATGGAGAAACCCAACCCTGCATGGGAAAGAGAAACAACTTGTGGAAGATCACAGAGGGTTGACAAGGGAATTCCTCCCTGTCTTAGGGCTACTATTGCTTTGATGAATGAAAGACCATGACAAAAAGCAAACTGAGGAGGAAAGGGTTTATTTGCCTTACACTGGCTAAAAAGAGTAGTCACAATATGATCAAGATTACACAAACATAAAGCTGGAAAAAGGTTAGTTCTATGAACATTGCTACTTTGGAGGACATCATTTCAATAAAATGGTTTTTAAAAGCTTTATATCTTAGATGAATTATGTAATACATATATAAAAGAGTCAGTGATGACTAGCATTATTGCACAGAAGAATTATACACAAGTTTGTGCTTGCGTGTGTGTGTGTGTGTGTGTGTGTGTGTGTGTGTGTATTAAGTCAACTTTCCTACTGAAGTACAATTTAGGATCTTTGGCTCAGTAGAGTAAAAGGGCCACAGCATTGGCAAAACCCTAAATTTTATATCTCTTAGAAGTCTAGAGTGAGTATTAGTTATTATAGACATTATGTACAAATGTATCTCACATATAACAGAATACTTATTTTGTCAGGGCACAGAGATTAATACCAAAGTTTCAAGTGGCAAAATTGTTCAGATGACAGATTATTGTCTGTCAAACACTAAGAGGCTAGGGTTATACCACATGTGCAATGAGACCTTTTTACAGAGGTCAGGTAGTGGTAGCACACACCTTTAACCCTAGCATTCAGGAGGCAGAGATTCATCTGGATCTCTGTGAGTTTAAGGCCACAATAGAGCCAGGCGTGGTGACACATGCCTTTAATTCCCAGCACTAGTTAACCATAGAGGTCTGGAGGTCTGTACAGACAGAGAGGAAGTGATGTAGCTGAGTGGAGAGAGGAAGTGAGATGGCAGGGCAGAGAAAGGATATAGGCATGAATATACAGGAAGTAGCTCTCACTTGTCTGAGGATTTCCGAGCGGTAAGAATGTGGCTGGCTTCTTTCTGCTTCTCTGATCTCTCAGTTTTCACTCCAATATCTGGCTCTGGGTTTTTTATTAATAAGACCGGATAGCAATTCATCTTTCATCTGGCACCCAATGTGGGGCTTGAACCCACGACCCTGGGATTAAGAGTCTCATGTTCTACCAACTGAGCTAGATTCGAAAGCTGCTTGGTCTGCACTCCGATATGATTTATCCTTCTCAGATCTCTGATTCCATTTCATCATCAGGCTTTGCTTCAGCTGCTTTCTCAGTTCTCTATATAAAATTCACAGGTCTCCCTCTCCTAGGGCTACTGCTAGGCCTAGACATAATTTACCTTATTACCAGATCAGATAAACTCACAGAACAGATTTCAATGTAACTTTTACTATTGACTGCTCTCAGTATATCCTGGTTTGTTTATATAAAGACAAAAAAGCTGTCTCTTACAAAAAAGCTTCTGTTCACTTACATATCCTTCTCAGATCTGATGATGTTTAGGGAAGTCTCCCTGTTCCTTCACTCACTCAACCACTTCCATTTAGTAAATTTCCTCATGTAATAGATTTAAAGATATTATTGGGCTGAAGCCAGAAAATGTTCATACCTTTTAACCCAAAGACATGAGCCTTTTGCTAAATCTATTCCACTTGTCTTATAGACACCTGCAGGTTCCTGGGGAAAGTTCTGCTACTGTATCAAGAAATCTGGTCTGATGAAAACTAACAATCTCCAGAGCCCATTTTTGAGCCCACCCATTTGTCAAGTATATTTTGCAGATTCACTCCTCCTTCCTGACCTCCAGAGAAACAGCAGATTCCATGGTTCCTGTACTCCTGATTTGGTGTGCCGTTCCCCCTCCTGGAACATCACTGCTGCAACCTGACTTCTCAACTCCCTCAAGGAATAGATGCCTGAGATCTCCACACTTGAAAGCTGCTTAATCACTCACACCTCCTGCTGTGTGTGACTCCAGGCTTCCCCCTCCCCACTTTGCCCCTTGTCAGCTTGAAGCAGTCTTGAAAATTCAGCACCCTTGTTCCCTCACTTGTTCCCATTACTAACCTTTTTTTTTATAATAATCAAAACGGAGGAATGTTAATATTCTGACCCGCCTCTTGGCATCACTCTGTGTCCTGACATAAAAGCCTCATTTTAAGGAAAAACCCCTCCCCTTCCCCTCTCTCTCTCTTCTGTTCTCTCTTTCTTCCCTGCCATGAGTGTGCACCCTCGACCCCCCATCTCTCTCTTCCTCTCCCTCCCTTCTGTCTTTCTGTCTCTTTATTTCCTGTTATAATAAACTCTGCCACCACCACCACTGCTGCCATGCCCACATGGTGTGTCTCGTCCACTACCCACTGCTGCATCTGCCCAGCATGCTAACATGTTTTCCCTCGTGTGTGAGATACCCCAGCCAGCTGGGGGTCCCCCTCCCATGTGCAAAATATCATAACAATCCCTACTCTGCCTCATGGGCCCGAACTTTTCTAAGATCTCCCACAATGCTGCTGTCTATCTATGAAGTTAATACTTTGCCTGATAAATTTCTTATCCCCAAACAACTGCCTATTCTTCTTCATTGATTCCTAATTTCTGAGACCATATTGCTCCCCACCCTCCCAGTTATCTCTCTCTCTCTTTCTCTCTCTCTTATTTTTGATTTTTGAAATAAGGTCTCTTTGTGTAAGGTTGACTGTTCTCAAACTTACTGTGCACATGCAACTGCCTTCCAACTCACAAAGATCCACCTCCCAAGTGCTGAGATCAAAGGTATGTACCCACAACTCTGGCTTAGTGTATTCATTTTTAAATTATTACTGTGAAGTGAGGATGGATCCTACCTCCTGTTTCCTTGGTAACACTAGAAAGGTAAACATCAGCATCACCACTCCTTAGGATTTAAATTATTATATAAGAAGGTGGAGTTGTCTACTATTTATTGAGGTCCAGTGTTGGGAACAGAGGGCCTTAAGGGACCAATTTATGTTTAGACAACATGATGCTGATGTGGATATCCAGCATAGATCAAGATAGCTATTGAAAGTGAGGGTGTGGGGGTGTTGGGTTGGGTGGGAGGGTGGTGGTGGTGGGGTGATGTAGGTCTTTAATCCCAGCACTCAGGAGGCAGAGGCAGGTGAATCTCTGAGTTTGAGGCCAGCCTGGTCTACAGAATGAGTTCCAGGATAGCCAGGGCTACACACAGAGAAACCCTGTTTCAAAACACCAAATAAATAAGTAAGTAAGTAAGCAAGCAAGCAAGCCAGCAAGCAAGCAAGCAAACAAACAAACAAACAAATAACAGTTATTGGAGTTGGGGTACAACTATGAGTCAGCCAGCACATAATGGCTGGCACTGAATGTTCAGGGAACCCCAAAGTAAATAGTGATGTCAACTGTTAGATGACCAGTTCTAGCAGAATGACACTTTTGTGTGGATTCCGTATAAATATGAACTTAAAGGCAGAAGCCTGAGCCTTTGTCATTGCTTACCTGCCTTGTGTATCTGTCTGTAAACCTGTGTGCCTAACTCCGTGGGGCCTACATGCTGGTCTGCACGAAGGCTGTGTCTGCCTGGATACCCACCAGGAGCTGCCTGCCTAACAGTCTGGGTGCTGGTTAATAAAATATGTCTTATCTTCCTGCACCTTCTCAACCTCTCAGCCTCCTATGACACTCTTCCTTTTCTAGTGTGGAGCTTGGACCTCACACCTACTCAAGACAAGCTACTTCCTCCTGCTTAAGAGATTGCAATCAAAGTTCTGCCTCTGGCTCTGGGAGGAGACCTGATTTCCCAAGCTACCTCAGGTTGCAACATTCCATATTATTGTCACCTCAGGAGTTAACCAGCTGTGGATACCTGGCTAGGAGTCTGCCCCAAGAAAGTCTAATTATCTACCTGAGACCCCTTGATCAACCTCTGAGGCTTGAAAGTCTGTAAGAGTGGGATCGCTAAAACCCTCTGCACCCCAACTTACTCAATGCCTACTCTCTCAGATCCCTCTTGATTTTATTCTTTACCCTCATCTCTAACCAGGTGTCCATTGGTGACCTCCTTTTCTCACTATACCTGGCTGACTGGTTTTAAGGACTCTTGCAGAGGCCCACCAGACAGATGACTGCACCCAATAGACAGAAGCCAGGTTGGGAGTCATCTAAATTTCCTAATGGCAGTTAGGCTTTCTTCTTCAGAGTGGGTGTGCTGACTAGTCTTATGTCAACTTGACATAAGTTGGAGTTATCTGAAAGGAGGGAAACTCAATTGAGAAAATGCCTCTATAAGATCCAGCCGCAGGACATTTTCTTAATTAGTGATTCAAGGGGGAAAGGCCAGCCCACTGTGGATGGTGCTGTTGTGGTCCGAGGCTTCGAATCAACCCAAGCAGACCCAAGAGGTTCTGCAAAGCAAGATTTATTACTGAGCATCACTACAGAAAACTGATCCATCAGGCTGGCAGAACAGACTTGGGAGCTGAACTGTGATCCCGAAATGTACATTTCAACAAGGACTTAAGCACAAAATCCACAAATATCCTTGCCAAGTTACAGTTCTGTTTTCCCACCAATCAGGATTCAAAGATTAGGGGCTTCCCCAGTGTGTTCCATCAGTGTCAACCAACATGGAATGCCAGCTTTCAATCCAACCAATCAGATTCATTTGTTCTTTCTCTTGTTAGGAACAGCCAAGATGTTTCTAATATGCATAATGACTATTTCTATGGTTTAGGGAGGAGGTGGGTCAGCTATTGGAAGGTTCCCAGCTCCCCTAGGGCTTGGGAACCTGAACTTTGTTTCACCCTACTGGTAAAATGGAGCCTGAAGTCAAAATGGCAGTTCTTAGGACAAGGTGCTTTTTGCCCATTCCCAATAGTGCCACCCCTGGGCTGGTGGTCCTGGGTTCTGTAAGAAAGCAGTGTGAGTAAGCCATGGGGAGCAAGCCAGCAAGCAGCACCCCTCCATGGCCTTTGCATCAGTTCCTGCCTCCAGGATCCTGCCCTGTTTGAGTTCTTGTCCTGACTTCTTTCAATGATGATAGAGATATGGAAGTATAAGCCAAACAAACTCTTTCCTCCTCAACTTGTTTTTGGTCTTGGTGCCTTGTCACAGCAATAGAAACCCTAACTAAGACAGTGGGGAATGATACAAAAGAAAGATAGAAATGGGGCAGAATGTTTAGAGATAGGGGCCTTGATTTGTATCCTTGTCCAAAAGCCAAAAATGTCCTTTGCTCTGTCTTGGCTGAAGTCCAGAAATGCCAAAAACATTTGGAGTCCTTTATTCCTGGTCTGGTTCCTAAATAATTTTAGGGTTTTGATTTGTGAAATTGGGAAACAGGGATTAACAGCCTTGGGGGCCATTGATCCTCTCCTACAACCCCAATAACAGCAGAAAGGCAAATATCAGCTTTGCTACTCACTCCTTAGGATTTAAATTACCAAAAAAAAAAAAATGGAGGCATCTAGGCTTTGTTGAGGCCCATCAAGGCAAAGCAACTTCCTTCTGCTTAAAAGAATGAGTTACCTCTGGGGTACATGAGGCTTAGGGTACCTGGAATCTGTGTTCCTGGGTCTTAGTCACTCAGATTTGAAAGTCCCTGGATAGCTGTGGCTACAACACAATGTTGACTGACTAGAATTTCTTTCCTTCTTTCTTTCTTCCTTTCTTTCTTTCTTTCTTTCTTTCTTTCTTTCTTTCTTTCTTTCTTTCTTTCTTTCTTTCTC
>CABHPP010102996.1:0-10112 GCA_902168425.1 Peromyscus attwateri | reverse complement strand
GATAGATAGATAGATAGATAGATAGATAGATAGATAGATAGATAGATAGATAGATGATAGATACATAGATAGATAGACAGGGGAAGAAAGAAAGAAGGGAGATTTATTGGACTAACATACAGACTGTGGTTCAGCTAATCCAACAATGGCTACCTATGAATAGAATGTCCAAGAATCCAGTAGACTATGCTCAGTCTATGAGGCTGAATGTCTCAGCTCATCTTCAGTATACATCAGAATCCCAAAGAAGTGATCTGTAATGCCAGTGAAGGAATGGACTTGCTAGCGAGGCAAGAACAAGCAGGCAAAGAGCAAAAACTTTCTTCTACCATGTCTTTATATAGGCTTTCAGCAGGCAGTATGGCCTAGATTAGAGACTGGTCTTTCCACCTCAAAAGATTTTGATTAAAGGTGTTTCTCCCTAACTCAGAGATCCAGATTAGAAGTGGATCTTCCCACTTCAAATGAAGCAAAAAATCCCTCATAAGTGTGCCCCATTTGGGGGTTTTAGTTAATTCCAGATGTATGTAGTCAGATTGACAACCATTCTTGGTTGTCAATAATAATCATCTTAAACTATTTTGGGGGGTTGCGGTTGCTGAACCTTATGCTTGCTAAATGCCTGTTGTAGCACCCCAGCTTCTGCATTTTGATGACACATTCTAATATATTACTCCTCTTGGGCTTTATTTACATTTTTAAAAGGTTGTGTTCAGAGCCTATAATATATTAATAAAAATGTGGTGAAATTTTATCTTTATCTTAAAGTCTTGAGCAGAAAGAACATACTTCATATCAACCATATTATGCTTGTGTCAGGCCATAGCAATAACTGTCACTAAACTAGACAGAATGTAATGCTGACTCAGTCCCAGGCACTGTGCTACCTAGGAAGACTATGTACGTTTTTAGCAGTAATTGGCATACTATTTGAGCTTCATGGATCCTGCTAAAAGGCATAGCTGAATGCAGCCAAATAACTCAGACTAGAAGATAAGTATCTGTAGACTGAGGTGATAAAGTCACTAGTAAGGTAGAGAGTTAAGTAGTATAGGTGTGATTTATTCTTTACAAAGAAGTTTTTATCTGAGTTGTTGTCTATAGAATGAGTAGTTGATTAGGTAAAGAAAATGGGGAATAACACAGTTTGGCTAAAAAATGTTTTTGGGAACATTACAAATAAAAATTTCAAGACAATGTAAATGTAACTAGTGCCACTGAATGTGTTATACCCTTAAAATGAGTTATACCCTTTAAATTTTGCTTATCTTTAATTTATTACATTGCCAGCACCCATGTTAGGAGGTTCACAGCCACCTGTAACTCCAGTTGCAGGGAGATCTGATGCCTCTGGTCTCCATGGACACCTGAGTGCACATAGACACATAATTAAAGCCAATAAAATTAGGGCATTAAAAAAAAAAACTAAGAGAAAAGTAGTCATGCCAGCTCAGAAGGTACGCAGGAAGATCATAAGTTCAAAGGTAGCCTAGGCTCTGCATACTGAGATTCAGTCTTAAAATAAGTAAAAAACATTTTTGTTTTTTAGGAATAAGACAAAAATGGAAAGCTGACATAGATGTGAGGCATTGGTGTCTATTGATAAGAGGAAAGCCACATTTGTTTTTGTTTTGTTTTGTTTTGTTTTTGTGTGTGTGTTTTTTTTTTCAGTCATGTTTTTATTGGGGACTTCTCATAAGAAGGGGCCATACTGGTTCTCTGAGGTCTGTGACATTCACACCCATTGTATCTTCAGTTCCCATTTATTTTGTGTGTCTGTGAGACATGTGTCTGAAATAGAAATGTATACCATTTCATGTATAGCAGGAAATATATTCTGGTGATATTTTTGTATATTTTGCAATTTATGCTGAATGATTTGTTGTGTCACCAAAACAAATCTCTCTTCATTTTCAATTACCATTTACATTTCCTGTTAAGATTTTTATACCACTCTCATCATCTAATGAATTAAATTTGTATTTATTTCACTTCAGTAAGGGCAAATTTCCTACTATAAGCAATTTAATTGAAAAAATTTGCAGAAATTGAATTCTGGCTTCATTTATTTTAATGGTACTGGCCATGCAAAGCAAACATCCACCCAACTTGATGTTTTTTACTTGTCATTAAAATGACTTTAAAGTATTGTAAAATTTCTAAAAGGTAATAGTATACTATAAGTATTGTTTCAATGAGGAATTAAAGCTTTTGAATGTTACTATATGTACCATAAATACTTTTAGAAAATCTTAGTGTAATGTATGTATATATATTTTATATATACATATACACAGAGCTCTACACACACACACACACACACACACACACACACACACACACACACACACACGAAGCCTTAAAGATATAGAAAGCCACATTTGTGATATCAGAGAAAACAGCATTTTCAGAAGGTGAGGTTACACTGGGAATTTAAACCATGAATATTTTTCTTAGAGCATAATGGAAACATCTTTAGATGTGTAGAGGAAGAGGACTGTTATTAGTAGCAGGAAAGAACAGAGAACTTGGTGCCTTTATGGCAAGGATGGTGCACTGAGGTTTAGCTACATGCAAGGAACCTACAGATTGTTTGAGGAAAATTCTTTTCTTAATAGCCAAAATAATTATTCTAACTATAGTGATCTGTTACTCCAGGTAAAGGCTCAGTTTATTCCCAGAACTATCTACACTGTAAGCTTTTTGATCTGGTATGGGATATATAGATGGTTATTTAGGCTTTTCACAATTGAACTGAAATAATATATTTGGTAATATCACACACACACACACACACACACACACACACACACACACACTTCCTCTTGTGCGGGGGTTCAAACCAAAGGGTTAATCATGCTAGTTAAGTGCTCTCACATCTTTAATTTATACTTCGATTTAGTTTAGGATTTTGCTGTTTGTTTATTCTCTGCTACTGCTACTTTGAGTTTAGGAATAATAAGCATTTAACTGTATTACTAAGAAACACACTGAAAATTCAGACTGTTGACTCCATAAACAAAGTGAGCATGATACCCAGAGTGGGCACCAGCTGTCCTTTCCTAGTTCTGTTCTCAGTACAAATGCCCTCTTCCTGGACTCAGCTGAGAAGAGGGATGGCAGTGATCTTAGGACAGCTGCAGTCATCAAGTGGCAAACAGGGTGAAGTGTTTTCTTTTTTATCCCAGATTTGGACCTTTCATAGACCAGTGTTCTTTCGTTTCAGTTTCAGAGACTGTCAGTATTCAGCACCATGGAAAGAGCCATGGTGTGAAATGGTCACATCTATTGATAAGAAATATATCCTGTTGTTACTTTGTTTAATAGAGGGGCTTGCTATGTAGCCCTGCTGTCCTGGTATTACCTGTGTGGCTGAGATTGCATTTAAACTCACAGCAATCCCCCTTCCTCAGTCTCCAGAGAGCTGGGCTAACAGATGTAGACCACCATGCCCAACAGATGGCTTTTAAAAGAATATTGTCTAGTGAAAGTCACAGCATAAAAACATACACCATAGTCTTTCAAAGACGTGTAGTGAAGACGGTGGTGGTCAGCAATTCAGAGATGGAAATTAGACCATAAAGTGACAACTAACAGCCCATACTAAAAGGTAGAATGGAATAAGCAATGAAAAGATGTAACCAGACTGCTTTTCTCAGAATGTGATGGCCTTATATTTCCCTGTAGTCTCAAAAATATTATAAAACTTCATATGAATGATCATTAATATTTTATATATCTGCCTTCTAGTGTTAGAGAGAGAGAGAGAGAGAGAGAGAGAAAGAGAGAGAGAGAGAGTATAAAATATAACAGTCCAGAAATAGACCTATATACATATGGCCTTTAGCTCTGATAAAGATACAAAGCAGTTCAAAGAAAGGATAGTCTTTTTGCGGGACAGGCTATGCATGTGTGTATAGTGCATGTGAGCAGTTTGTGTGACTACCAGAGGTTGACATCAGGTGTCTTTGCTCTCTACCTTGTTTGTTGAGACAAGGTCTCTCACTGAACCCAGAGCTTACCAGTTGACTAGACTGGCTGGTCAGTAGGCTCTATGGACCTGCCTGTCTACCCTCTAGTGCTGAGGTTACAGACACAACATTTGCCACCAAACCTGGCTTTTTACTAAGTGCTTGGTATCTGAACTCAGGTCTTCTTGCTTGTATAGCAGGCACTTTACCCAGGAAAGCATCTCTGCAGCCCAAGGATACTCTTCTCAACAAATTGCATTGAAGTAGTTACTATTGTTGCCCCCACCTTCTCTCCCACAGACACACACCAAAAACCTTGACATAAACCAAAAGTCACTGTCCATGCACAAAAAAATCACTGGTACACTGGACTTCATTAAAATTAGAAACTTTTGCTTTACAGAAGTAATCTCAGAAACTCAAAAGATAGTGACTAACAGGAAAAAAGTAGACCACTAAAATACAAATCATACATCTACAATGGAATACATATGAAAACCATATAGGAAAAAGCCTACACAGTTACTTAAAATATCTGTAGTCAGATGTATGTCCCTAGATTTTAATATCAATATCAATATAGTAATGAAATATGTTTAAATATTATTGTGTGATTCATTCTATTATAGTTTGGCCATAGTTTTAAATCCTTTTTTGTTTTTATATTATTCTATCAACATATTTTACATTACTTTTGAATTCTTCAAAATTATGTTGATACTGAAAAACACTTAGAAGAGTGGTTCTCAACTCTCCTAATGATATGACCCTTTAATATAGTTCCTCATGTTTTAATGATCCCCAACCATAAAATTATTTTCATTGCTGTTTCATAACTGTAATTTTGGTACTGTTATGAATCATCATGTAAATATTTGTGTTTTCCAATGATTTTAGGTGACTCCTGTGAAAGGATTGTTCTACTCCCAAAGAGGTCACAGCCCATGGTTGAGAACCACTGACTTAAAAGTTCAAACTTTTTCCTACTTTCTTCAGTTTATAGCTGTACTGTGGATATGATACTTTAAAATTATTTTGTTTAAATTTCAATTAATTTGATTATGTTTAACTTGTGGGAGATTGTTTTGTTATTATTAACTGCTAACTATTCTAATGTGTCTTTTAAAATTGTATAGTTCAGGGGCCAGCAAGATGGTTCAGTGGGTAGAGGTGTTTGCTACAAAGTCTGGTGACCTGGGTTCAGTCTCCAGGACCCATATAGCAGAAGTTTTTCTCTGACCTCCATGTGTGTGAACACATAATCAATAAATAAATACACATGAAAATGTTTTTAGGTTTTTTCAGTTCATCTCAGTATTTTTAAGCAGCATATACAAAGCAATCCAAAAATGTTGTTGAAAATAGGAAACTAAAATTTATCATCTTAGATGGTGGATTTTGCAGTTGTAGTATATGAATAAATCATTTGAAGGGACTCTTGTAAATTGCTCACTGCACTGTTAGCTTTTTCCCTGTAGTAAGTACTGAACTAACTGATCTTGTGACTTTCGTTTTACAGGATGGAGGTTTGCTTCTGAATAACCCTTCAGCCCTGGCCATGCATGAGTGTAAATGTATCTGGCCTGATGCACCATTAGAGTGTATAGTATCCCTGGGCACCGGACGGTATGAGAGTGATGTAAGAAATACATCAACATACACAAGCCTGAAGACCAAGCTCTCTAATGTTATCAGCAGTGCTACAGATACAGAGGGTTAGTGTCTTAGGGTTTCTATTGCTGTGAAGAGACACCATGACGACGGCAACTCTTACAGAGGAAAGCATTTAATTGGGGTGGCTTACAGTTTCAGAGATTTAGTCCATTTTCATCGTGGCAGCATGAAGTCACGCATGGTGCTGGAGAAGGAGCTAGGAGTTCTTTATCTTGATCTGCAAGCAACAGAAAGTGAATTATGTGACATGCTGGGCATAGCTTGAGCATAGGAGACCCCAAAGCCTGCCCCCACAGTGACACACTTCCTTCAGCATGGCCATACCTACTCCAACAAAGTTATACCTCCTAATAGTGCCACTCCCTGTGAGCTTATGGGATTCAATTACATTCAAAGTACTACAGTTAGTTTTCCTGTGCTACCTTGAGACACTTCAGTTTACAGTGTTTTGATTTGGGTACATGTGATCTGAACTGTGAAAGAGTGGTTTAGGTCTGCCTTGTGTGCTTAGAAAGCACACGGGAGCTCCTCACCCTTCCCTTGTTCAGTGACCCTAAAGAGACCACTCTCCTGGAAGTTAGTGCCATCTTCTCTTAGAGGTAGAGAACTATCTAATGCTGACCTGGACAAAAGCTCAGGTGGAGACTTGATGGTTAATAAAAGGAAAAACAACAAAGGTCAGGTGGGTTTAAATGTTCGTATAATAACCATGACACAATTGGAGGACTAAGACAATTGGATTCTGAAAAATGTGGAAGTCACCTGGCATTAGAATACATTCTTATTTCTGCTTTTGGTGCCCTTCTAGAATAGTCTTCTTAAAGTGGCCCATTTAAAGTCTATTCAAAATATCAGCCATCTTTCCTCTTCTTAAAGCTTTCTAGGCTTCCTGTCTGTGGAACAAAATCCAAAAGCCGTCTTCCACTAAAACTTACCAGACCATGTAAGACTGAACCCCTGAATGTGCCTCTTCTTCCCCAAAATATATCTAGCCACATTAATTCTTACTACTCTCCATACTCTGTAAAAACTCATGGGCCTCTTGGCTTCTGCTGTTGCTGTATTGTCCCTGTAAGGCCCTCTGCCCAGATGCATGTGTGGCCTTTGCTTCATTCAGGCCATCTGCTCTCAGGAGACCTTTCCAGACCACTTCTCCAGTTCTTCACCATCTTATTCCAGCCACTTACTTACCCATCTGCTTCTCTTCCTTTCTCCCTCTCAAAGTACTTGTCTTACGGCTATATATTACATATCTATTTATTGCACATCTCTTTGTGCCATTAGAATATAAGGCAAAAGGTGGAGGTATAGCTCAGTATTGAGTCCTTGTCTGACATTTGTGAGGCCCTGAGATTCATCTTCAACACCTTAAAATGCAAAAATGCTTATCTTGCCTTATCAAGTTTATTGCTGATTCCAGTTCCTAGCACATATTGAGCCTTTGGCAAGTGTCTGTTGAATTTTGAAATTTGAATTTTGAACCTTAAGCTTTATTTATATCTCTTAACCTTACTGCTTTATTTTTAGATCCTAAAATGTGTTATTAATTTCTTAAAGTAGTGGTTAGCAACTCCATGTTTAAGCCAGTCTCTCTGTATCAGGATGCTTTTAGTTAAATCATGAACTTAGTGAGGTTCTTCAGCTCTCTGTTAAGGACTTGTATCTTTTAAAAGGTAACCTACAAAAACATGACAAACTGCATTTTTTCCACTCTCTGAAATTTTGCTGAATTCATAAGGTATCTTTTTCACTTTGTTCAGTTAAAATTGACAAAAACTGTATATATAAGGTGTACAACTTGCTTAAATTCAAGTACATTCTATAACAGTTGCTACAAGATAAATGTTTCCATCTCCTGGTGTGATTAAGTCTGATTACCATACTGTTTATTCAAACACTAGCATTTATTCAGCTGCAGTAATTGAAAGGTTATACCCTTTAGCCAATATCTTCCCCATCCTTAAACTCCAAGACAGCTAGCATTCAATACTCTCTTTTTCCTAAGCTTGACTATTTTAGATTCTACATACAAATATCATGCACTGTTTGTCTTTATATATCTGGCTTGTTTCAATAAGTTCATTGTCCTTCAAATTCATCCATGATGTTGCAGCTAAAATCCTACTGCATGTAAAATACATACTGGAATGCATATCCTGACTGTTGTTAATACTGCAGTGAACATGGGATGACAAATACCTCTTCAAGATTCTGATTTCATTTCCTTCAAATATATACCCAGAGTGGGATTTCTGGTGCATATAGTAGTTATATTTCTATTTCTGTGTAGCATCTTCATGTTGTTTTAATAGTGGTTGTACGAGTTTGCATTCCTACCCTTTTTCCACATCACTTATCTTTCAGCAACACTTATCTCTTACCTTTTGATAAGAGCCAACCTTATAGTGTGACTTTGTGCTTTTAATTTGTATTTATGATGATTCAATAAAATTTTCTTATGGTAGGCCATCTGCTCAGACAGTTTTTGTTTTTTTATTATTCTTTTTTGGGGGGCCGGCTACCCAACTCCCAAATAAGTCATACACGGAGGCTTATTCTTACTTATGAATGCCCGTCCTTAGCTTGGCTTAGTTTCTAGCCAGCTTTTCTTAACTTTAGATTATCCCATCTACCTTTTGCCTCTGGGCTTTTCCCGTTCTCTTACTTCTGTATCTTACTCTTACTCCGTGGCTTGCTGTGTAGCTAGGTGGCTGGCCCCTCAAGTCCTTCTCCTTCTCTGACTGCTAGCTTGATCCTTTTCTTCCAGATTTCTCCTTCTGTATACTCTCTCTACCTGCCAGTCCCACTATCCTTTCTCCTGCCTTGCTATTGGCCATTTCTTTACATCTGGTGTTTTACATAGGCACAGTAACACAGCTTCACAGAGCTAAACAAATGCAATGTAAACAAAAGTAACACACCTTAAAATAATAATCTACTACAGACAGTCTTTAATGAGCCAGTCTCATACTGCCTAAGTCTATATTTCAGATAGTGGTGAGTTCTTTTGGAAATTTTAGAAGATATGAAATGTAACCTCATTGTACTTATGCTCTAATTAATGATACAAATATAGAGGTTTAATTGTGATAATTAACTTTGAAAACATGCAAGAATTACATTGAAACATAAATAATAATTTATTATAAATTGTTGTTGAAATACAAAAAAAAAGTTTTATATGGTCCACTCTAAGCAATTACTGATTAAGTAGTAAATATATATATGACTGATTAAGAAGAGCACAAGACAACCAACATGATTCTGTTTGTCTGACAGTCTTTAAAAAGGAGGAGGGTAAGAGATGGCTCACTGGAGACTCAGAAACCTTTGGAGGTCATAAGAATGCTCATGACTTGTGGTAGTAAAACAAATGTTTATCCATTACCAAACTTTTTCAAAATTACACAAGTTAAAACTGATGAATTTTAATACGCATAAATATATAGCCCAGTGAAGATGGTCTCCCAAAAAAAATGAAAAACAAAAGGAAAGTAAGGCATTTTATCAGGGAAAGAGAGTCGTCAAGCAAGATCGTTAATTGAGCAGAATATATAAAGTATTTGGAAAGTGATTTGCAATTTGTAGATTTGTTCTTATTATGGATTCCTTGAACCTGTTGTGAGTTGGGGTATTAAAAGCGTGTTCATAATGTGCCTAAAATGAAGATAACTTTAAATGAAGAAAAAAATTAATGGAGCATTCCAAAATAACTTACCTCACACCTTTTCTTATCCACCCTCTGTCCTTCCTTTTTGTTTTAACAGAAGTCCATATAATGCTGGATGGTCTGTTACCTCCTGATACATATTTTAGATTCAATCCTGTCATGTGTGAAAACATACCCCTAGATGAAAGTCGAAATGAAAAGCTGGACCAGCTGCAGCTGGAAGGGATGAAGTATATAGAAAGAAATGAACAAAAGATGAAAAAAGTTGCAAAAATATTAAGTCAAGAGAAAACAACTCTTCAAAAGATCAATGATTGGATAAAATTAAAAACTGACATGTACGAAGGCCTTCCATTCTTTTCAAAATTGTGAGAAGGGTATATACATATTTTCTCATAAGTGAAGCCCATCAGAAGACCCACCAAATTTAGTGCGGAACTGTGTGCTTCAACATGAGTTTTCTGTGGGATACTGAATGAATTGTGGGAAATCCTGAAACATGATGCTTTGAACAGGTTGCACCTCACAGAAGATATGTTTGGTTACAGAAGTCATATGGAAATTAAGTACTTAAGATGTTCATAACCTTTAGGCATTTTATTACTGTGCTAGTTGATTTTAGTATCTATTGGTCTTAAATTGTTTGATGTTTGAAAATTTATTAATATATGTGCCAAACAAGAAATGGGAAGTCTTGTACTTTGTGCTTTGCTTTTAGTTGTCTAAATCATGTGGAATTTGTGTGACCATTGATTTTCTTTTGTGTCAAAAGCTGATTTCTTTTGACATTCACACTA
>CABHPP010102995.1:0-10026 GCA_902168425.1 Peromyscus attwateri | reverse complement strand
CTGTGCCAACCAGGTGATTAGAACTACAGCTTGGTCCACCTATCGGTTTCCAGTCCAGCTAGGGCTACAGAATGAGAAAGCCTGTGTCAGACTGTGTGTGTCGGGAGGGCCCAGAGGACATGTCCACATTGCCTGTCTCTTGTCATGTGATGCTGTGCACTTAGTGGGCACTCTGCCAGCAACACGGCATCAGCCAGCCTCTGAACCTCCAGAACTGTCCACTAAGCTGAATGAACCCTTCTTTATAACGCTACCCACTCTCAGGCATTTCATCACAGTAGCATAAAACAGCAATACACCCAGCCAAGGCAGAGGTAGACCTGGGGCCTTGAGTTCTCTGTGCCAACCCCTTAATGCCTAGTTTTGTTTCTGTGACCCTTGGGACTATGGTTTCTGGCTTAGTTACTTACTGCATAAGTAGGTGGGCTCTGGCTGGATGAGACCAGGGGTCAGCTTCAGTCACTCCTACTTTGTCTTTGCCCTCAATGGTTAAGTTTTTAAAAGATTTGTTATTGACTATGAATTCCTGACTGTCCTGGAACTCACTATGTAGACCAAGCTGGCCTTGAACTCACTGAGATCCACCTACCTCCAGAGTGCTCTAACTAAAGGCCTGTGCCACCATGCCCAGCTAGTTTTATTATTATTATTATTTTTTTTAAAGATTTATTTATTTATTTATTATGTATACAGCATGTATGACTGCAGGCCAGAAGAGGGCACCAGATCTCATTACAGATGGTTGTGAGCCACCATGTGGTTGCTGGGAATTGAACTCAGGATCTCTGGAAGAGCAGTCAGTGCTCTTAACCCCTGAGCCATCTCTCCAGCCCCAGTTTTATTATTTTTATTTATGTGCTTGTGCGTGTGTCTGAGTGTGGGTATGTGCACTGTGTGCAGTGCCTGAAATGGCCAGAAGAGGGCATCAGATCTGAAACTGGAGTAACAGGTGGGTGTGAACTGCCTGCCACATGGGTTCTGGGAACTAAACTTGCTTTTGCTGCCACTGAAGACACATGCTACATGTAAATGCAGACAAAACACTCAAAATTTTAAGCTGGGCGGTGGTGGCACACGCCTTTAATCCCAGCACTCGGAAGGCAGAGCCAGGTGGATCTCCGTGAGTTCGAGGCCAGCCTGGGCTACAGAGCGAGATCCAGGACAGGCACCAAACTACACAGAGAAACCCTGTCTCGAAAAACAAAACAAAACAAACAAACAAAAAAACATTTAAATTGAGTAAAGGCTTTAAAAAGAAAAAGTACCACAGGCTTAAGAGGTAGTTCAGTGGTAGAGTGCTTACTTAGCAAACATAAGAGGTAGTTCAGTGGTAGAGTGCTTACTTAGCAAACATAAGCCCCTCAGTTCTCGTTACTACCATTAAAAAAAAACGTCCTGGGGCTGGAGAGATGGCTCAGAGGTTAAGAGCACTGACTGCTCTTCCAGAGGTCCTGAGTTCAATTCCCAGCAACCGCATGGTGGCTCACAATGAGATCTGGCGCCCTCTTCTGTATACATAATAAATAAATCTTTAAAAAAAAAAAAAAGTCCCAGATCACTGATGTGATGATGTGGCTCATGTATTGTCATTTGCAACCGAGCCACCCCCCTCCACACCCCGAGACCTGAGTCTCATTCCTGGAGCCCAAACAGTGGAAGGGGATAACAGCCTCCCACATGTGTGTGCTGGCTTCTGCTTGGGTGCACACACACAAGTAAATAAATGTAATAAAAAATTTAAGAACAAACAAAAAGGGCCAGGGAATGAGCCCCGAGCAGTTGATTTAAACAAGTGTTTTCACTGGGCACCTGTGTCAATTGTATGTGGTGCAGTACATCTGAATGTCCCTCTTTATCATGCAGTCCTTGGAATACCGCTAGAAAATAGTGGAGAGTGTTGGCAGACATCCTGGCAGCCAGAGGACCACGGTTCACATCAGGAGCCATGAGTCATAGTGACATCACATGCCCTGGGTATGACGCACACAGAAGGCACACTGTCACCTCTCTGGTATCCTTCCCAAAAAGCTTCAGTTGGATCAGGGCCAAATTATGAGACCATCTAAATTCAAAGTCACTGCTGAGGAGTTGGCACAGGGGTCAGGCTCACAAATGACTGAAGGACAGCGGCTACTGGAGACTCTAAAGAGGTGTGGAGCTAAGGCAAGGATCTTGGCTCCTGAACTAGACAAAGGACATGAGCAAACAAGCCCCGAACTCTGAAGCAGCCCTCATGAAGCCTGTAGCTCAGCAGACAGAGAAGCTTTTCTGAGCTGGGCATGGTGGTGCACACCTGTAATCTCCAGAGTTAGGATGCTGAGGCAGGAGGTTTGTGAGTTTGAGGCCAGCCTGGACTACATAATGAGATCCTCAACCAACTAACTAAACAAATAAACCAAAAAGTTTATTTATTTTTATAATGGTCAACATTAGGAGCTGGAGAGATGGCTCAGCAGTTAACCCTTGCTGCTGTTGCAGAACCTGAGTTCATTTCCCAGGACCCATGGGGTAGCTCACAGCTACTGGAGTTACCACCAGCTGGGGGGGGGGGGGCGTCCAACACCCCTGGACACCCGCAGGCACATACACACACTCATGTGCACATACAAACACATAGGAACATACACACATGCACAACTTTTAAAAAAATGTTAATACAACTTAAAAAATGTTAACAAGGGCCGGGCGGTGGTGGCGCACGCCTTTAATCCCAGCACTCGGGAGGCAGAGGCAGGCGGATCTCTGTGAGTTCGAGGCCAGCCTGGGCTACCAAGTGAGTTCCAGGAAAGGCGCAAAGCTACACAGAGAAACCCTGTCACGAAAAACAAAACAAAACAAAACAAAAAGTTAACAAAAGCAGCTGGGAATAAGTTCATATGAGGATTCTGTAACTTGTCTCTGAAAATGACCATTTTTGGAGGCTAGCCTGGTCTATAGAGCAAGTCTTGGAACAGTTAGTGCTACACAGAGAAATCCTGTCTCAACAAACAAACAAAATCAAAAATCAAAAATTACCATTTTGTATGTGTGTGTGGCACATGTGTGGGTGTGTGCCTGTGCATCAAGGTGCCTGTGTCCTGTATGTGCGTGGGAGGCCAGAGGAGGGACTCTGGTGTCTTCCTCACTGCTCTCCCTGGTATTCCCTTAACATGGAGTCTCTCACTGACCCTGGCTACTGTTGTAGGTAGGCTGCTGGCCTGATCAGGCAGCTTCCAGGATGCTCCTGTCTCTGCCCCTATCCCATGCTGGAGTTACGGGCACAGGAGGACATGCCTAGATTGTTCTGTTTGTTTTGAGACAGGGTTTTTTTGTTATTATGTAGCCTTCACTGTCCTGGAACTCACAGAGATCTACCTGTCTCTGCCTCCCAAGTGCTGGGATTAAAGGCGTGTGCCACATGCCCAGCTGCCATACTTAGTTTTGACATGGGTTCTGGAGAGTCAAATTCAGCTCCTCATCCTTGTGTAAGCGCCTTTACCCACTGAGCCAGCTGAGAAGGTAAAGGCACTTGCTACCAAGCCTGATGACCCAAGTTCCATTCCTAGGACCCCATGATGGAAGGAGAGAAACAGATTTCTGAAAGTTGTCTTCTGACCTCCCCACATATTAGTAGTCATGTGTGCACACACATAAACAAACAAACAAATGTTTAAAAAAAATTTAAAACAAGCAAACCGGGGAAGAACTATTTCTGTGCCCATCCCAGCAGGCAGTCAAGGTGCAGAAAGGTGTCTGGAGCCAGGTGTGGCACTGACGTGCAGTGCCGTCACTCGGAAGTCTAAAGCAGAAGGACCAAAACCCAAGTTCATCCTTAGCTACACACTGAGTTCTTCTTAAAAAATATCTGGGCTTGTTTATTTATTTGGGTGAGGTCCCTCGTGCCTTGGTGTGCATGTGGAGGTCAGAGGACACTGCACACATCTGTCCTCTCCTGTGGGTTCTCAGGCTTTTACCACTGAGTTCTCAAGAACCTTTAATCACTGAGCCATGTGAATGTCCCCCCCTCCCCCATATTGAGATCTTGATCAGCTTGGGCTACCTGAAACCTGTATTAAAAAAAAAAAATCATGCCGGCAGCAGTGGTGCACATCTTTAATCCCAGCACTCGGGAGGCCGAGCCAGGCAGAGCTCCATGAGTTTGAGGCCAGCCTGGTCTACAGAGCGAGATCCAGGACAGGCACCAAAACTACACAGAGAAACCCTGTCTCGAACAAACAAACAAACAAACAACCCCCCAAAAAAGGAAAAAAAAATCAAACCATGGGAGCTGGAGAGCTGGCTCAGCAGTTAAGAGCACTGACTGCTCTTCCAGAGGTCCTGAGTTCAATTCCCAGCACCATATGGTGGCCCACAACCATTTATAATGACAGCTGGTGCCCTCTTATGGTGTGCAGACATACATGCAAATAGAGCACTCATATACATAAAATACGTTTAAAAATATCAAACCAGAATAAAACCAACCTGTGTAAGGCTCTGCAGTCCGGAAGCACTGGTGCACACCTGTCTTGGTTAGTGTTCTGTTGCTGGGAAGATACACCACACCCAAGGCAACTTATAAAGGAAAGTGGGGGCTTACAGTTTCAGAGGGTGAGTCCATGACCATCATTGCTGCCAGCCGCAGGAAAACATAATGGAATCCAGCTACTATCACAAAAGCTACTACTTGGAAAAGTCAAGGACTACTCCAAAGGTCAAGCTGTGGCTTAAGAAGTCTTGGTGATATTTTAGCATATATATATATGTTAGCTGGTTCCTAAAATGAGTTTCTTGTGTGCTTCCAAGAACTCCTAACAGTGTATTTATCTAAATGCCTATCAAGCATCCAAGGCCATACGAAACACCTGTCTCCTAGGTCAGGCGGATAGCTTTATTTCTTGTGCAATTTGGGTGAGACCCTCCTTTCTTATACAGCCTTACTAATAGACCCCTAACTTCTTACCTAACCACTTCTAGGAATGTAGACTGAGCACATAGCTCCCCTTTTTGATATATTGACTGGTCATTAGCACTCAGGTGACCTCCTCTTTTACCACTCCCCTTTTCAGGTCGTAAAAGAAAGCCTGGTGGTCACTGCCTGAGGAAAATTCTTACCTACCTTTATGACCCCATAGAATTCAAGCCTGGTGTCCTTGCTCGACCAGGGGATCGCTATTGCTTGGGTTTATAACTGGACTCCTGAGAGACTTAGGGAGAACTTAAGAGACAAGAACGCAGAGGGATAAGGAGGATTTTGACCAGAGAGAATGTGTGGACGAGATGGAAGATGAGGAAGAGTCAGATGGGGAAGTACTAGCTGGGTAAGAACAAGATGAAAAGGACCTAGATGAGGCAGAATTAAGACGAGAGAATTAAGATAGAACTTAGAGGGAGCAGTGGATAAATATAGAGAGAAATCAGGCAAGAAAGGAGCTAGGCAGGAGACCAGAACTGAAGCTGTGTAAATAGGATGTTATCCCAGAAGAATTAAAGTGAATGCACTATAGAGCTCGGTGTGCTGAGATCCTGTTTTCCCGAAAACAGTTCTCACCGTTCGCAGTCTCGCTCCTGAGCCCCTGGGATGTGTAATATTAAGGCTGGTCCCTCCAATGTCATACAAAACATCACGGCAGGGAGCATGGCAGGCTGGCCCAGTGCTGGAGCAGTAGCTGAGAGCGGACATCTGAGAGTTGGAGTTGGAGGAACATAGTCTTGGTCTAACAATGGACTTTTGAAACCTCAAAGCCCACCTGTAGTGACACTCCTCCTCTAACAAGGCCACACCTCCTAATCATTCCTAAACAGTCCACCAACTGGGGACAAGCTCGCAAACATATGAGCCTATGGGGGCCATTCTCATTCACACCACCACAGCTCCAAAGAGAGCAGAAAGAGTTTCCACGTTTGCCACTGCACCGAGGCACCTCCGTCTGGCTGCAGCTGAGTGCCTGCTCGGGCCCACGTTTGTCTCCGTGTTCCCAGCTGATGGATCCGTAGGGTGACATGACCACAGCAGTAAACGTCCCTGCATGAGCTGTCGCTCTTCACACCTTCCCTGGGCACGACTGAGAAAGAAGACAGCCTGGATCTGAAGCTGAGGAGTTTTATCCTGAAATCTCTGAAAATTGCTCACGCCCGTCAACAGCGTCATCGTCTCCTCCCTGTTGTTGGTTGTCAGAATCTCACTTTGTCAGTCTGATAGTCACCGGGGTGATAGCTTGGCTACACAGAGAGTTCAAAACCAGCCCGAGCTACATGAGACCCTATCTCAAAAAATAAATAAATAAATAAATAAATAAATAAAGTAAAATAAAATAAATGCCAGTAAGCAATTCTGATGATCTGTGTTTGATCCCCTCCCTAGACCTCATAATAGGAGAGAACTGACTCCCACAAGTTGTTCCCTGACTCATTGTGTGTTATATAAAATAAATGTAATTAAAAATTAAAATACAGGCAGGTGTGCAATCCCAGCCCTCAAGAGATAAATGCAGGAGGATCAGAAATTCAAGGTTATCCTCAGCTACACAGAAAGCTGAAGGCCAGCCTGGGCTATAGGAGACTATCTCAGAAATTAAAATGAAACTAAATACAAATAAACTTTCTCTGCTCTTTTAGACAGGGTCTCACAGTAGCCCTACCTGGCCTGCAACTCACTATGGAGACCAAACTGGTCTTGAACTCACAGAGATTCACCTGCCTCTGCCTCTTAAACAGATACCTGCTTTCTCCCAATAATTTCCTGGAAAACCTCACTGCTGCCCATGAGACTAACAGATATAGGATGTTCTAGAAAAAGGGCAGCCAGAGGTCGTGACCCAGTCCCTTTGGGTGTTGCTCCAGGGGCTCTTCTAGGGAGGGGCGGAATGGGAACACACAGGCACTCTCACTGTTAGATCCCGAAGGCACTGGAGAGCTGCACCCCACTTGGTGTGCAGTTAAGCACCCCCATGTCAAAAGGGGGTGAGTGCGAGACCCAGATCTTCCACTTTTCCTGCATTAAGGCAACCTACGGCCTTACATACGCTCTAAAAGTACCCACCACTGAGTTGCAGCCCCAGTCAGTCTTCCTTATTTATGTATTTCTTGTTTGTTTTTTTGAGACAGTTTGACCTCCTGCCTCCACTTCCCAAGAGCTGGATGGGGTTCCAGGCCTTGGAGAGAGCACGTCGCTTGTTCAGAGCAGGGGATGGAACCCAAAACCCCATGCCGACTTAGCAAGCCCTCTGTGAACAGCACAGAACCTGACATAAATCTGTTGAAGGGATGGAGTGGGACTCCTGCACGCTAGCACACTCCACCTCTGAGCTGCTCTACCCACCTGCTTCCTGGAGAGAAAGCCAGGACAACCGGGGTCTGCAAGAGAGGGACTGCTAAGAGCAACTGGTGTAGTGGAGGTGGTCAGTCACTCACCGCAACACACAGGGACCCAAATGTGTTGGAATGTGTGGGCAAGTGTTTTGTTTTAGGGAGTCCCCTAAAGCTTAGGGAAGACACTGGTTTTTCTTCCCCGTCTTTCCCTTTTATTTACTATTTATTTTTTTTTGTTGTTGTTTTTCTTTTCTTTCTTTTTTTTCTTTTCCCGAGACAGGGTTTCTCGGTGTAGCCCTGGCTGTCCTGGAACTCGCTCTGTAGACCAGGCTGGCCTTGAACTCAAAGACCCACCTGCCTCTGCCTCCAGAGTGCTGGAATTAAAGGCGTGCACTACCACTGCCCGGCATGTTTAAATTAATTTTTTTTTTTGAGACAGGTTCTCATGTAGCCCAGGCTAGCCTGGAACTCACTGTGTAGCCCATGCTGACCTTGAACTCCTGATGCTCCTGCCTCCACCTCCTGAGTGCTGGCATCACAGCTGTATATCAGCAAAGTCTGCTCCTTGAAAGATCCCATGCTTCTCCTAGGAATGGGGAACTGAGGCGCAGCGCGGGCCAGTGCTTGGATGGTCAGGGACAGGGATGGGACCAGTGATGAGCTCCAAGATCAGGACAAGGCAGGCCCACAGAGCACCGCCCCTGGGGTACCCGGGCTCCCCACCCGCCGCCTCCTCCCTCCGCTGCCTCCTCCGCCGCCCCGCCGCCGTGCCAGCGCTCTGACTTCAGAGCCCGCGGGGATTCTATAAATGGCCAAGCCGCCGCGGACCCGGGAGCCCCGGGAGTGAGTCAGCGCTGACGTCAGCCCCCACCCCCGCCCGGTGCCCGGGCCGCCAGGGGGCACCAGACCTTGCGTGCTGTGGAGATCGCTGCCCTCTCGTGGAAGTGGCTTCTGGCTGTGAATTAATTCAAATTCCACTGTACTGCCTTCAGGGTATGTGACCCGGACAACTGACTGCGCTTCTCTGTTCATCCTGCAGGACCCTCCTTAGAGGGCTGCTGTGAGGCGTGGGTTGCGATCTTATTTGATGTATTTCTTAGCCCACTGGTTCTCTGTCTCTGTCTCTCGCTGTCTCTCTCCTTCTCCCCTTCCTCTGTCCCTCTCTCCCCCCTGCTCAGGGTTTCACTATGTAGCCCTGGCTGGCCTTAAACTCAGAGACGCACCCAACTCTGCCTCCTGCGTGCTGAGATTTAAATTGTGCGCCCCCATGACCAATCATTTCTCTTTTACTTATTTTTTCTCGTTCTCTCTCTTTTTAATCATGTTTATTATTATTATTTTTTGAGACAAGATCTCTCTCATGCAGCCTCTCAAACTCAGTATGTAAATTCAACATGGCTTTGAACTTCTGATCCTCGAGCTACCGCCCTCCAATTACTGTGATTAGAGACACGCACCACTGAGCCCGGCTTACCGGCTGGGGAGAGAACCCAAGCATTTTAGTTTGAGACAGGTCCTCAGGCATGGCAGGCAAGTGCTCTACAACTGAACCACACCCCCAGCACCTCATTTTCTTTTGTCTGTTTTCTGAGACAGGGTCTCAAGTCATGTAGCCCAGGCTAGGTCAGATTCACTATGTAGCTGAGGAGGACCTTGAACTCTTGATCTTCCCACTTGCATCTCCCAAATGATGCAGGCATGCCTCACTAGGTTGTCAAATGGGAACAATCTGGAACAGCCCTCTCCATTCTCAAGGACCATTTGACAACGTCTGAATAATTTCTGTTTGTCAAGGGGAAACTAGGCCTGCTGGTGCATGCCTGTGACTCCGGCATCAGGATGCCAGCCTGGGCTACATCACAAAAGCCTGTCTAAAAGGAAGGGGAGCAGGTGCTGGCAACTGGCCCCTCGTAAAGGCTTGGGATGCTGTTAAAGTCACCGTGCCCAGGGCAGGACCCCACTGCAAAGAATTATCCAGCTCCAACCATCATGTGAAGGCTGAGACACTGTCTGAACCTCACAGGACAGGGACAGAGGCTGAGTTTGAATTCTGCTGTGACACTGACAAAACTGTGTGACCCATTCCCAGGGAGGGGATCCCACACCCCTGCCTGTGCCACTGTTTCTCCATCTGTAAAGTACCCATAATAACAACCCTACTGTGGGGGCTGTGAGTATTGAGTGGGTTATACGGCCACAGTTTGGACAGGGCTTGACAGGAAAGCTGTTGGCAAAGTCAGGTGGGGCAATGCATGCTTGTAATTCCAGCTGCATAGGAGGTGGAGGGAGGCAAATTCCAAGTTCAGGTCCCGCCTGGGAATGTAGTGAGACCTTGTCTCAAACAAGCTTTTCTTTTTTCTGCATCTGTGTCTGTGTATGCAGGGCCCTTGAAGGCCAGGCCAGGGCGTCAGATACCCTGGAGCTGGAGTTACAGGAGGCTGTGGACCACCAGAGTTGGGAACTGGAGACTGAATTCAGGTCCCCTGCGAGACCCGGAAGTGCTCTTAGCACTGAGCCGTCTCTCCAGGCCGAGCAGTTTTGACTGATGGTTTGTTTCACGATGTACATGACAGGAAAGCAAATAGGGGGCCATTTGGGAAGAGAGAGGAGACCAGACGTAAAGAGCGGGGACAGGCAGGGGAGTGTGAGAGAACTATGATGCTGTGCCTGGGCATGGTTGTGAATGACTGCAATTTCAGTGCTGTGGATAGAGGAAGGAGAATCAGGAGTTCAAGG
>CABHPP010102994.1:0-23168 GCA_902168425.1 Peromyscus attwateri | reverse complement strand
GGGGGGGGGGGGGGGGGGGGGGGGGGGGGGGGGGGGGGGGCACAGTGTTGTGGACCCCACTATGTGGCCATGCTGGCTGACAAGCAGAGCTTTCCAATATCTGTCTCATTGGGTTCTCCAAAGGAATTTGGGAAGTGTGGGGGAAAAGGATGAAGAAACAGGTAGAGAGAGGCCAAGGGGCTGTTGAGATCCCCAGTTGGCTCCAGCACCCTGTTCCAACCCCGTACATCGTCACCAGGATTAGAAACAGGTTACCCAGCTGATATACATGTGTATACCTGTATGCATGTATATCTCATGTACACAGGTGTATGTATTACACCTATGTACACATACAATGTTTTCTGGTGTGTGTGACACGCGTATGTGTGCACAAGTGCATGTGTGCCATGGCCACAGAGAAGTTCTGTGCCCCTCACCCAGCTACATCTACATCACTGTGTCTCTTCTTACTTGTGTTTGGCATTTCTGATGCTGAGTTGGGGGGCTCCCCTGCGGGGAGCAGGGGAAGGCTGGGTAGTGGGGGAGGGGCTGTTTATGCCAGACATCTACCCAGGCTACACATTCCTGTGGTCATCTCTTTAACTTGGTAAAAATTTGGGAAATTTCTAAATAAAACAAAGCAAACATTTTCAAAAGGATTTCAAAATCGATGCTGCTGTGTCTCCCAGGAATTAAATCACGTGGGGTGAGGTGAGGGGAGAACTTCCTGCCAGCCAGTACCTTCCAGAGGGCCAAGCTGTAAGGTGATGGGCTCCCCATCAGGAAAGCATCTGAATTTAGGAGACGCTGGGCAATGGGCTCCGAGACCTATCCCTCGCCCACTCTGAGAGGTGTCCACAGTGTTAGGATCTGAAGGAGTCTCAGAGTCTGGGTTCTGATTCAGGTAGGAGGAGCTGGTCCCCACCCTCTCTGAGACTGCATGAAGCAGTGAGGTGGGTAGGAGGGGCTAGGAGAGGGTTCAGTTAAGGGCTGGAGTTCAGGCAGCTGAGAGAAGCTTCAAGGAAAGAGAGAAAGGAGAGAAAAGGGTGATGGGTGGGTGGGGCCAAGGGGCAGAAGTGTGCTCAGTGGCACGGGGCCAGGGTAACCCCATCACCTGAAAAAGTCTATTCTAGACAATGTGAGTGTCATGGTCTGGTCCTATGAGCCCTCTGTGGTCCAGGGTGGTATGGGGGCAGGGGCAGGGCTTAGGAGTGCAGGGCCTGGGAGGATGTGCCTTCTACAAGGCACTCTCTCTCAGTATCCCTGTTGACCAACACACGATGTCATGTATGGTGACTTCTGGCTTCCCCTGAGAGCAATGAGTGGTTGTTTAGTGAGGCCCTTTATTGGGTCTGAAAGATGGGAAGAGCCTTCCTGGTGTGGGTAAACCAGGGATGTATTACTTCTCTCATGGCTACGACCAACACCTGACCAAAACAGCTTGAGGGAGGAAGGATTTATTTTGGCCCACAGGCTGGAGGATACAGTCCATCTTTGCAGGAAGGCATGGCAGAAGGCAACTCCACGATGGCACAAGTATAAGCTGCTTGCCTTCACCTCAGCAGACCAGGAAGCAGAGAGTGAGGATGCTGGTGCTTAGCTTGCTCTCTCTCTCTTTTCCGTTTACTGCATCCTAGCCCATGGATGGGATGGTGCTATCCACGCTCAAGCCTTTTCCCCTCTGTTAATCCTCCCTGGAAATTCTCACACAGACAGCTCACGAATGCCCTAGGTGTCTCAATCCAATCAGGTTGAGAGTCAAAATTAAAGAGCTATCAGAAAGGTCGGGACAAGTGTGAGCAGAGAATCCTGGAGGTTTTGAAATGCCCTCAGTAGACCACAGGCCCTCCCTCCAAAGACAGCAGAAATTCCCAGGCTGTGGCATCTCTGTGCCAATGCTGCAGTCATCAGTCTCAGGAAGCACACTCCCTGGGAGCCATGTGTTAGCAAATTCACTCCTCTTCTTGTTCTGCTTCTGGCCCCAGACTATTAGTGTGCCTACTGCATATACATACACACAGGATACCGATGCGTATCTGTATGTTCACACTTGTGGCACAGGGGACAGTTAGGAGGACTCTCCATTACCAATGGTTGTGAGCCACAGAAGTGAACCCAGGTCCTCTGCAGGAGCAACAAGCACTCTTAGCCACTGAACCATCTTTCCAGCCCCCTGGTGAGTTGTTCTTTGGGCGGGGTGCGGGGAATGAGGTTATCCTCCCACCTCAGAGGTTGTCAAAAGAACACAGGCCAGAGTCTTGGGGTCCCTGAGCTGGGCTTTTAACAGTTGCCCCTCTGGCCAGTCTTGGTTGCCCTACTACTATTAGAAAACATCAGTCAGGAGAGGCGTCTACTGCAAGTCTTTTCCAGAAAAGAGCAGGTGGCCGAAGACTAGATTCAAAGTCTCTGCATCCTCCTCAGAAGAAGAAAAGGAAAGCTCTAGGTCTCTCAGTGTGAGCTCTGCAAGAATTCTCAGCTTGGGGTGTGATGTGGGAGAGAGTCAGTGACCCCTTCTTTGTGTTTTCAAGTTGTTCTGGTTGTAATTAAAGGCAAGGCATCCCACAGTCTCTCTGAAGTCCAGTGGATCTGCTTGGAATAAGACAGAGATGGGACGGGAGGCCAGGAAGGTGTGACAATCTGTGTAGCATGCAGGAAGTTCTTCACTCCAGTGTCTGTCTGCTCCAGTTTCAAAGCTCCCGTGGAACCTTTGGGGGATTTCTCATATTCAGGCGTCTTCTCTGGATCTAAAAAACTCAAGTTAAGATTTTGGGGTGAGGTCTGAGTGCCAGGGCATGTCTCCTATCATGGCTTCTGTTGTACTGGAAAAGGAGACACAAGAGGCCTCCAAATAGCTGTGAGGGCAAGAGTGCTCCGGTTTGGGCGTCTGTGGCTCCAAGATCTGGGGTGGGTCAGGGATCTCAGGTGGAAGGTCTTAGCGGAGGAGGCTTTGGCTTCTCAAGGGCTTGAGATGACCAGGTGAGGAAGGCATGGAGGAACATGGAGGTGGCTGTGAGATTGAGAAGGGCATGGAGGGGCATTTCTGGAATCCCACGGGTGTAGGACTTGAAGTTCCTGGGAAGCCTTCAAAGAAGGAATGATCACAGTAATGAATACCTGTGTGAGACCCACAGGGACCACAGCTACCCATATAATCCTGATTTTCTCCATACGGTTGGGACAACTCATCCTTGCCTGCTCTGCCCTTGGCCATGGGGAGCATCTGAGCTACCTTCTGGCTTCCCTGGACCACTTATTTCTTTCCAGGTCCCCCACACTCTCCAAGATGATACCTGGAATACACTGGCTCTCTAGCTGGGTCCCAAGTTCTGTCTTGCCCATTACAGATCACTCCCTACATTCAATAATGGTTAAATAGGATATGCAGGGTGTCTGGCCCAGGAGGATAAGGGGAGACCAAGAGAGGTCAGTAGAGAGGGTCATGGCAGGGCAAGCCCCACAGAAAGATCATGCTGGTCTCTTTCTGGTTTCCCATTGGGCCCATCCCCCACCTCCGCCTCACAGTGCCAACTCAGAAGATTTGACCAAAGTCTAGTGACCTAACAACCTGGGTACTAGACAGCACACAGCCAGGCAGGGAATCAGTTACCTCCAGCTGGGAGTAGGAGGCTGCACAGATACACAAAGCGGTGTTTGCACTGTTGGCTGGAGGAATTGCTACGGGTGAAGGACTTGCTATGCAAACATGGTGACCTGAATTTGGCTGCCCAGCATCCATGTAAAAGCTAGAGTGGAGTGCATCTGTAACCCAAGTGCTCAGTGTGGTGGTAGTGGGCAGTCAGGAGGATCCCTGGAGCCCATTGTTCAGCCAGTCTAGCTAATTGGTGAGCTGCAAGTTCAGTGAACTTCCTCGGCTCAAAAGAATAAGGCAGAGAACAATAGTGGAAGATGTCTGGTGTTCACCTCTGGCCTCCATGTACACAGACACATAAATGCACCTGCATGCAAATATACATACATGCACATGAACATGTGCATATACTATACTCCCCCCCATCATCCCCCCCAAAAAAAACAAAACTCAAAGGAGTAGATGTGTACAAAGTGATAGGAATGACCTCAGGTCAGAGAGTCCTAACTCTCCCCAGAGCCTTGGACTCCCACTTGGCCACTGCCTCTGTGTGCCCACCTGCCCACCCAAGGCAGCAAACAAAATTCGCTGAAGAGCAGGCTTACATCACAGGGAGATATATATGGGAGTCAAGTTTGTCTGAGGGCTTTCTCTTTGGAAGAGATATTAGGTGCCCTTGAGAGAGGACCTGGAATTCATATGCCCCGGGGAAGCCCGTTAGACGCGCAGGAGTCAACCCACAAATGCCATCCAAATATGGCCAGTGTTTGCTTGAGGCAGCCTTATAGGAAGCGAGAGTGGATGGAGTTGGCACACACACCCACAGCAGCATGTAGGTGGACTTCATGATACCAGGCGTCTGACACATTGAGAGCCAAGGACCGTCCTGGCTCCAGTGCCATAAGTAGTGGCTGATTTGGTCCCCATCAAATTCCCTGAGTGCCTTTCCCCATAGTCCACCTTGTTCCATTCATCCCAACCTTGGAGAATTCACTACCTCTGCTTCTAGAACATTCCTGAGAACACTGGGCAGGCCCATGAAGCTACTGATGACAGCCACCCTCATGGGGACAAAATGTGACTTACTGTCATCTGTCCATGTGAGGGACTGAGGGTAGGGAGCCCCCCAGCTGTGCAGGAATGGCGGAGACCAGGGAACTGGCCCCACCCCACCAGTCCTATTCTTCCTGTTCCCGGGGAATGTCAGGTCCTTGTGAGATGACCCTAGGGCTGGCCAGGACCCAGACCTCCTGTCTTCCTTCCCTGCTCCTACCCTTGATCCTGGAGTTGGATGGCTGGGGCCCCCAGGAGAAAGGGCCTGCTTTGTCCCTCCTCAGCTATCACCTGTCCAAGGCCGTGTCTGGGGTCATCAAGTCTGGTGGTTGCCCCTAAGGGCCACAGAAGACTCTAAACTCCAGGATAAATGTCTGGTGGCTGACTGCAATGGCCAGCTTTAAGGTTGGTAAGAGCAGTTTCTCCAGCTGGGCCTGTTGCAGTAAAAGGACTCAGTTCCTCGGCTAGGGCCTGCCTTCCATCCCAGCCTTGTGGGTGGGGGTCCTTCAGATAGGCACCTGCTCTGTATCATCAGTACAAGCTCATGGTGGATGGACAGCCCTGGACATAAACCAGAGCCAGATGTGAGGTGCAGGTGTGGGGGCCCCAAGAGGCTGTCTAGCTACCCTACTTCCCTTTGTGGAGGCTGGCTGGCGGCCACTGTCAACGCGGCAGCTCCCAAAACACACACACAAAAACACAAATGCACAAGGCACGTTCCAGAACCACTTTAGGACAATATTTGCTCTGAACCAGAACCCTGTGGCTACAGCTGGCGTCACCTCCTGCCACCATGCATGCGTGGGTGGTGGGACGTTCTTAGAGAACTGTCTTCCTGCTCTCATGCACATGGCTCTACTTCTGGCCCCGTGGCGTGGACAGCACAGTGGACAGGGCTCTGTACTCTGAACTTCTGTATGTGAAGTAGGAAGCGGCCCTGCAGGGCCCAGGTGGGACCCAGAGACCTGGGATCATCTACTACTTAAAGAGACGCAGACTCCATTCTGGATGTCCCTGACCTTGTTTCAGTGTTTCTGTCCCTGGGAGGTCTCACATGAGAGAAAGCTGTTGTGGTTCACCAGCGTCCCAATGTGCTCCTAGTGTGTCTATGTCATCGCGGGTGTTGTGAGGATGGAGCCTGACATCCAGCGCTTTCCACTAAGCCAAACCCAAATCCTTGAGCTCTCAGGAAGCCCCTCTTCCCATGCCTCAGTTTCCCACTCTGTAAATGGAGACATTGCTATCACCCGCCACCTACTGAGAGTTCACAAGTACCATGAAGGGAAGAGGAAGAATGAATGTGGTGGGCTATGGAAGAGAGAAGGGTGTGTGTGTGCGCATGTGTGAATTTGTTATGTACCTGTGTGATTGACTGAAGATGTGTCTGTATGCACATTTGAGTACAGATGTGAGTGTATGTAGTGCCTGTGACTCTGTGTATCTGGTGAGTGTGTTTGTGTATTCCAGGGTGAACCCATCTCGCACTTGTGGGTTTCAGTGAAAGCGCTAGTGTTTGAGTGTAAGATATTAGGGTGCATGCATATGAGTGTGGATCAGCATGAATAATGGGTTATGGGGCATAGTCCTGATAAACTTCAGGGACCCCCTCCCTTCTCAAGGCTCCCATGCACCCTTCCTGGATGTGTGGCTTGTGTCTGTCTCTGAATGTACTGACAGAGCTCCTGTCCTGCCTCCAGCTCTATGGGGCACCGTGTCGCAGGCCTCCTCTCCTCAGCCCCCTCTTTTCAGTTTCCCCTGAACTGTAGACCCTGCAAGACTCTGCTCTAATGCTCAGCTCACCATCTTCGATCTCCTTGGCATCCTCCTGCTTCGTGCCTGGGATGTGTTGGAGTGACTGGGTGTTGAGTTGCCCTAACAGAGAAACATAACAGGGGTCAATACCAGAGTGTGGCAGTGGAAGAAATCAGAAAGGACTACTGCTAAGAAACTGTCATCCTAGGAGAGAACAGATTCACAGGGGATGAGGCATGCCACACTCCAAATGCTGAAATTCATTATTTGGAGCCAAAGATCAATAAGCAAGAAGAGGCAGGGGAATGAGCTCCACAGTGAGGAACACCAGTGGGGACCGGCAGAGGCTCCACGATCACAAGTGACATATAACCAGCCTTACCTAACAAGACTTACAGCAATCTCCACATCTCCAGAAGGCCAGATCCTCGGAAAGTGGATGTTAAGCCCAGAATTTGTAACTTTCCACTTTTAATCCCATTTCACCCAAGAAAATTTTACATGACCTCACAAATATAAGATGGGTGTATAAATAAAACATTTACTCATTATTAAATCATAAATGAATTTATTTCAAAGCAATTCCTTGATATACATATAATTTTACCATTAATTAAAGATGAAAGAAATTTTCACACCAATGAGATGAACATGCTTGTTTCTTACATAAAGAATGAAATATGGCCTAAGTATTTGATATCACAGGCTGACATCTTCAGTGTTTTTTCATAGTTGTCCAATATTTTGATTTTCTGATGGTTAGTGCTGGGAACACTGATTTGAAAAAAGACATAGTACAAAGTCTCAGGAGAAAGTTTACAGTCATTTCAGAAATTGTTAGAAATTCTGTCCCCATCCTAACCCGCCACTGTGCCTTCCTGGCCATGATAGATGATATTCTCAAGCTGTGAGTCCAGGCCAGCCCTCCCTTTCCTCAAGCGTTCTGTCACAGCGACAGGAAAGTGGCTAGCAAAGAGCTAGAAGGGGCAAAACCATCAACCCACCTACCCAGGCAGAAACGTCAGCATAACACCCGATCTGTCAGCAACCTTCAAGGCAGGAAGCTTTGAAGCCCTGACATTCAATAAATGCTCAACCGAAAGTGTCCTATGCAAGAAATCTCTACTGTAAGATTGATGGTGGAAAAGGACATTTCAAGATGAGCAGAAACTAAGTTCATGGCCACCAAGCCAGCACCGCAGATGGATGAGAGGAGCAACACATACCTGAAAGAAAGAACAGTCTCAGTCACAGAGCTCAAGAAAGCATGAATGTCATGAGAGAAAGGGCTGAACAAAGGAAAGCTACATAGGACTCCATCATGCCCCCCATACCAAAGCAGCAAACCCTTAATACTAACGGGAGGAGTAAAGAATTAACAATGATCCAACCAATCAGAAAAAGAACCAACAAAATTACAGAAATTAGCAAAGATCTCTCAATAATAACAATGGCTCCAACTTACCAATAAAGAGACATGGACTGGTTGGCTGGGTTAGAAACCCTGGCTCCAACTATCTGTTGGCTCCAAGAGACATGCCTCCTTGGTAAAGATGCAGACTGAAGGCCAATGATGGAAGACCATCTATCAATGATGGAAGACCATCTATCAAGCAAACAAATGCTTCAAACAAGGAGCATAGCTAAGACACCTGACAAAACATACTTCAAATCAAAATTACTTAGAAGAGATAAATGGCCTGGCAGTGGTGGCACATACCTTTAATCCCAGCACTCAGGAGGCAGAGGCAGGTGGATCTCTGTGAGTTCAAAGCCAGCCTGGTCTACAGAGTGAGATCCAGGAAAGGTGCCAAAGCTACACAGAGAAACCCTGTCTCAAAAAAAAAAAAGGAAGAGATAAATGAAGCCACTACGCACTAATAAAGGGAACAATTGACCAATTGACCAAGAAGGCATAACAATTTTAAGCACATATACAAGTAAATACTACTGGACATAAAATGTCAAATAAGTTCTGAAAAAATCACTGTGGCCAACTTCTGTACCCTGCTCTCATCTTTTGATTGGCCATCAAAACTAAACGCCAGTAAATAAACCTCTGCAGAGTTAAACTACACCACAGATCCAATGGACTTAAGAGCTATATATTCTCTCCAAAAGATACAGAATACATGTTCTCAGCAATCTGTGGAACTTTCTCTGAAATCACATTCAAGGCCAAAAATGAATTTTCACCAAATACAAAAGAATAAAAATAATTTCATGCATCTTCCTTATCTTTGTCTTCCACGGTAGCTGCATCCTCTTACATTCCCACCAGCTGGGCAGAAAGGTGCCAATCATTTCACTCTGTTTTCTGTGTTATGGCAGCAGTTGGTCATGTGAGTAAAATGGCGTCTCATTGTCCTTTTGAGGTGCATTTCCTGAGTTGCCAGAAATGCTGAGTGGCACTGAGTGATACTGGGTGATGCCAGGTGTTGAGTAATTATGAGTGATTGTGGATGATACTGGGTGGTGATGCAGGGTGATATTGGTTGATGGTGAGGACCCTTTTATGTTCCTGTTGTTCACCTTTGCATCTGTTTTGAATAAATGTCTTTCAAGCCTCTTGCCTATTTTTAACTAGGGTGTTTTATTGTTGGACTGTGGATATTTTGTGTGTTCTAGGCATTAGCTGCTTCTCATACACACATTTTTCAAATATTTTCCCATCCCAGAGGATTTCTCACTCTTATCCTTTGGCAGGGAGTAGGAGATGTCCCCAGAAGCAGTGGGAAGAACAGTCAATGTGTTTTTCTACTCTGTGGCATCTGTGGACTAATGTGAGAAGAACTGACATCCAAAAACTATTGAATAATCCAACCCATGAAAAAAGTGGATCTCTCCACTGTTGTAAGTACTTATTTCCCCCTTAGAAATATTTAGTAGGTGGGGGCAGGAATTTTATATCTTCTGTAGATTTATCCCCAAGATTTTCATTGTTTGAGCTCATTATCAATTTCACTTTTATTTCAGTCTCTGATTACTCATCATTAATATTTAACTATCTCATTTATATAGAGCTGAACTAATTGGCACAAAGATCTTCATAATATTTTCTTGTTATCCTTTAACTGTCTACAGACCATAGAATTTTGTTACTTTCTTTTCTTGTTTCTATGTGGGTTGCTCTCTCTCTCTCTCTCTCTCTCTCTCTCTCTCTCTCTCTCTCTCCCTCTCTCAAACACACACAGTTGGTAGAGTATAGAGTATGACATTGGTGAAAGGAAATAACTAGAGAATAAAATATTGAATATACAGAAGGGAATATCAAGTATGGAAAGTGGAGAATTATCTGGGCAGACTAGAGAATGGAATCTAGAGGATCTGGTTGTAGAGTGGAGCATGGAGACTAGATGCTGGAGTATGGATGATGAATAATGGGATTAGAATATGGAAAATGAAGTATGGAAAAAGAAAAAACATGAAAAATAGAGTATAGTATGAAGAACAGAGAGAAAAGACAAAGAATGGAGTTTGGAATGTGAAAGATAAAGAATGGAGTACAGGAAATGACATGTAGTAAAATGAAAATGAAGTTGGAATATGAGGATTATTGTATGGGGAATATTTGCAAAAAGTGGTTAAAGCATGAAAGGTAGTATATTAACAATGGAGAGTAAAGTATAGAGTACAGAGCACAGATAATGAAAAGTTGAATATGGTATGTGGAGAATAGAATTTGGGGAGTCAGTTAAGGGGGAAAACATGAGAATCTGAGAGTGTACAATATTGACAAAATAGTATGGGGTGTGAAGAATGGCAGTGGCAGATGAAGGATGGACAAAGGATATGAAGATGAGTAATACAGTGGAACTTAGCATGGGAGATGAAAGGTAATCATACTGAGTAATGTATCAATGATGAAGCATGAAGTAGAGTGTAAATACTGGATGGATGACAGAATGGAATGTGTTGCGCATGGAGTACCAACAATGGTCAATGTAGTATGGACAGTACAGCTTGGGATACGGGGTGTGCAGACTACACTCTGGAATGGTGACGGCAGTGGGATAAGAGGAAGGGAACAGAATAGAAGGTAGAAGGGAGTTTGAGAACAGAGGATGAAGAATGCAGAAAAGAGTGGAGTGTGGAGCATGGATAATGGAGACTAAGTGAGGAGAATGGAGTATAAACATGAGAATTACCACGTATGGGAAGAGAGGATGAGGTGAAGACAGAGGAGGATGAATGGAGCACAATATACTCAAAATAAAGTAAACAGACAGAAGTGTGTTAGCAAACTATGGAGAGAGGAGAATGGAGAATGAATGGGAGAGTTTGGTCAATGGACCATGAGGTATAGAGGTTAGACTACAAGTGAGTAGCATGAAGAATACAGGGGAGACCATGGAGAACTGAACATGATATAAGGATAGTATCATATGTGGAAAGAAGTATGGGGGGAAACCATGGAGTGAGGAGCAGAGAGAGAAGTTGGTCATTGGCATGTGAAATGTGGAGAATATATGATGCAGAATGAAGTACGGAGTAAGAAAAAAAGAGTATGAAATGAGGAAACGAAGAATGAAAAGAACTTTGCGAATGGATCTTGAAGCGTGGAGAAGAGGAACACAGAACAGAGGAGGGAGTGTCAAGTGTAAGTAGAGGCGTAGACGGGAGGACATGATGAACAGAGTGTGAGATACGGAGTTTGAGTACAGAAAATGAAGTATGGAGAACGGGAACAAAGTCTGGAAAGGTAGAATGGTGCCTTAGTTAGGGCTTTTATTGCAGTGAAGAGACACCATGACTATAGCAACTCTTATAAAGAAAACATTTAACTGGGGCTTGCTTACCACTTCAGAGGTTCAGTCCATTACTATCATGATGGGAGCATAGCGGCGTGCAGGCAGCCATGGTGCTGGAGCTGAGAGTGCTATGTCTTGCAGGTAACAGGAAGTCAACTGACAGTCATACTAAAGGAAGTTTGAGCAAAAGAGACCTCAAAGCCCACCCCACAGTGACATACTAACTCCAACAAATCCATACCCTACTCCAACAAAGCCATGCCTCCCAATAGTGCCACTCCCTATGAGATTATTGGGGCCAATTACATTCAAACTACCACAAATGGGAAATGGAGGGGAAAACGTGAATGGAAAATGAGTTGTGGAGAATAGAATGCACAGAATGAAGTATGGTTAATGGGTTGAGAATGAAGAATTGAGGGGAGAAAAGGGTAAACCAATATGTAGGGTTGTAAATGATTTCTTTTACCATTTATTATAAAAACAAAACCTGTGCACAAATAATAAAGAACAAAATAGAAGCCTGAGTCGAGTCACAAGCCACCGCGAACACCCACCAGTGCTGGCTTCCCAGCTCTAAAGGGGCCCAAGCCACCTTCTGGCCCCACCTCTTCCCTTCAGGTCACTCTCTCTCTCTTCTGGGTCCTCCAAGGCAGGCAGATCCATTCTGGCCAGCTGAATGGAAACTCTGTCTCTTTTCAATTGAATAACAGACCTGCAACATAACAGAAATCCCATAACTTGGAGTGTAGCAACAGAGTTTGGCATGAGGGAGCTGGAAAACAGAGAGGAAAACATGATAAATGGAGGAGAAAGTATGAGTATAGAGTATGCAAAAATAAAGTATGGAAACAGAGTGTGGAGTGGGAATGAAAAACAGGAGAACGTGTGAATGCAGCATGAAATGGAGGACACAGGGTGTTAAATGATGCATGACATACGAGAGCACAGTAAGAAGTGAGGAGACTTAAGAATGGAAGGGAGAGCATAGTGCACAGAGTATGTGATATGGAGGAAACACTGTTTAGATTGAGGCTGGAGTATGGAGCACTGTATGGAGTGAGGAGACAGCAAATGTAAGGCTGAACATGGTGAGTGGAGCATGAGGTCCACAACATAGAACATGAAGAAGGGAAGAGAGGATTGATTGACAAGAATGGTGTATGGAGGGTGTGACACAGTGAGGAAAGCACGAGGACTAGACAATATGTGGAACAAAGCATAGAGAGAACTGAACGGAGCACACAGTCCAGGATAGCATATGTAGGCTGACGTATACAATGTGGTACCAGTGTGTTGGGTGGGGAGAGTAAAGATGTAAAGAGAACTTGGTGAATAGAGTGTGGGGTATGGAGAAGAGATGATGTATAATGAAGTGAGGAGTGAGGTATGAGAAGACTGGCAAACAGAGGGATGACATGAAACATGCAGCATGAGAAATGGAAGTGGTGGAGAATGAAGTATGAGTATGAAAACAAAGTATGAGTGAGGAGAATGGAGACTTGGGGGAGGGCTTAATCAATGGAGTGTAATGTGCAGTGATTAGACTGTGTAGAAAGAAGTATAAAGAAAGGAGGAGGAGAACGGAAGGGAGGTCATGGTGCATGACATATAGAGAAGGAAGGAAGTACACATAGAGAGAAATGTGGAAACAGACTATGAAGTGGAAAGAATGGAAGATGGAGGGGAGAACTTGGTAAGTGGTGTGTGTATGAAATAGAGAACAGACTATGTAGACTGATGTATGGAATACAACATGGAAGTATGGACAATAGAGGGAAGAACTTGGTCAACGGACAGTGAAGTATTGTGAGCAGACTATGTACAATGATGCATGCATTATGGAGCTGGGAGAATGGAGGACAGATGATGGAGAATGGTGCATGATGTATGGAGACGACACTGTAGAATGATGTGTGGTGTATAACAACACTATATTATGACCAAACTGTGAGTGGAAATAATACAGTGAATAGAGTACAATGTATGGAGTCAAAAACTGAGGAGAAGAATAAAACAGGGATTATAGGATAGAGTATGGAGTGAGTGAAGAAATGGCTAAAATAGGGGCTAGCAGAGTGAACAGAGCATGAGGTGTACACTGTAGAAAATGCAGAATGAACTGCACATGAAGTATGGGGTGAAGAGGATGGAGAACTGAGTATATTGTATGGTGAATAGAGAACGAGGCATGGAGAATAAGAGTGTAGGATGAATTATGGAATGCGGGGAAAGAGTTTGGAGAGAGGAGAACAGAGACGGGAGAGGACAGCACTGTGGATAGAGCATGTGGTCAGGAAAACAGAGAATGTAGAATGAAGTGTGCAGTGTGTAAACGGTATTCTGTGTAAGAAGACTAGAGATGTAATGGAGAAGTTCATGAAGAGAGTGTGAAGCATGGAAAATAGACCTTGTCCAAAGACTATGTAATATTGTAATAGCTAGTCAAGAGGATGGAGAATACAGAGGGGAACATGGTGACTGAACACGTATGGACAGTAGAGTGCACAATATGAAGTGTGGAGTATGATGTGAAGCAGTTAGGAACAGAAGGAGAAATGTGGCAAGTGGACTGTGATGTATGGAGATTAAAGTGTGTGAGGTAAGATATGGAGCACAGGAACAGTGAAGAAGAAGGAGAACGGATCAGAGAACACTATGAATGAAATGTGAGGCATGGAGGACAGACTATGTGGAATTATGTATAGAGTAGGGGAACAGAAGCCAGAGTAAGGAGAAGGGAGAGAGACCATTGTGAATGTCTCTACAATGAATGCATGTAGAATAAAGTAAGTAGAACAGTAAGTGTGTGAACAGAGTAAGGATAGTAGAGAACAGAGAAGAGAACTTGGCCAATGGAGTGTGTGATGGGAAAAGCATGGAGAATGGAGGAGAGAGATTGAGAATGGAGCCCAAAATAAGGACAGCAAAGTATGTAGAAAGAAGTATGGGAACAGACTGTAGAGTGAGGAGAATGGAGAAAGGGAAGAAGAGGATGGAAATAAAAAGGGAAACATGGTGAATGGTGCATGATGTGTGGAGATGAGTCTGTAGACTATTGCATAGAATCTGACAACACTGTATGGTATGAGGAAGTTAGAAATCATGGGAGGTAATATAGTGGATGCAGCATTAGATAGGCAGTATAGAGCATGTAGAGTGAAGTATAAGGACTATAAAGTGAAGAGAATGGAAACAGAAGGACCAATGTGGTGAATGAGAATGGAGAATGGAAGATCCTAGTGAATGGAGCATGAGGTATAGAGAACCATTATACAGAATGAGGCATGGGTTATGGGAACATATCACTGATGAGCTGGCAATCATAGAGAAGAACATGGTGGATGGAGCATGAAGTATGGATCATAAGAAGTATGAGAACAGGATAGAGAGTGAGGAAAACAAAAATGGAGTAGATAACATGATCAATATAGTATGAGGTACAGAGGATAGACTATGTAGAATGAAGTATGGCATATGGGAACAGAGTGTGGAGAAAGGAGAATTTAGAACAGAAGCGAGAACATGGTGAATGGACTAGGAGATTTGGAAGGGAGTGGGTAGATTAAAATGGAGAATGGGAACAGAGTACAGAATGAGATGATGGTGAACATGGGGACAACATAGTGTATGGAACACTGGGTATGCAGTTGTGTGAGAACGATTGAAAATGTAAGGGACAATGTCGTGAGTGGAGTTTGGTGTGGATAACAGACTATTACCCATAGTGTGGACACATGAAGAAAGGAATATGGAGTGAAGAGAATGATGAATAAAGAGTGATGACAGTGATTTGAACATGAGGTATATATAGTAGGGTACATAGCATGAATTGTTGAGTATGGCATGAAGAAGCCAGGTAATGGAAAGGAGGATGAGGTGAGTAGACTTTGATGTATGGAGGTCACAGTTTGTAGAATAAAGTACAGAGTATGGGAACAGTGAAGAATGAGGAATGAAGGGGACAGCAGGGTGGATGGATTACAGGTCTAGAGGACAGAGTATATATGTACATGTATTGTACAGAAGGGGTATAGAGGGAGGAGAAGGATTGGAGTGCATGGTGAATTGAGCATGGTGAATTAGAAGTAAGTATGTGGAAAGCAGTACGTGGGTATAGAGTATGGAAAATGGAGGGGGCTGTATAGAATTAAATGAAGAGAATGGACACTGGAGGGTGAACATGGTGAGTGATGCATATGTATGTAGTCGAGTATGTGGAATACTGTGTTGAATGTAACAACAAAGTATCACGTAAAGAGGTTGGAAAACTGGGCTTATAAAATGGCAGATGAAGATGTAGGTGTTCAGTAGAGAGTATATGAAATGAAGAATTATGGGAACTAAGCATGGACAAGGAGAATAGAAAATAGGGAATAATATGGTGGATGCACAATGAGATGTGGAGAACAGAGGATGGAGAGTCCTGTATGGAGAGAAGATATAGAGAATAGAAACAGGAACCTAGTGAATGGATACAAGGTGTGGAGAAAACACTCTACAGAATGAGACATGGAATTTGGGAACGGATTATGGAGAGCAGAGGCTAGAGAAGAGTGTATATCATGATGGACGATATGATGTATAGAGGACAGACTCTGTAGAATGAAGTGCAGTGGGTGGGAACAGAGTGGAGAGAGGGAGATGGAGAGGTTAGCACTGTGACTGGATCATTGGCTGTGGAGAACAGAGGGTAGAGAGTGACGTACACAATTTCTAAGCAGTGTGCTGAGTGAAAAGAATGGAGACTGTCAGGGAGGACTGAGTGAAGAGGGTGTGAAGGGTGGAGAAGTAACTATGCACAATGAAGTTTGGAGGATGGAGTAAGGAATGTGGAAAACAGAGAAGAAAGCATGGTGAATACATCAGTAGATACTGTTGTTTTTCCATCAGCACAGAGGCTGCACTTTAATCTGCTGCTATTTTAGCCAGAAAATGTAGCTCTGCAGTTACTGGCCTACTTCTCTGGCAGCAGCCAAGCTGCTCAGGTCATGGCCTGGTGGGAATTCTGTTTCCACAGGCACCAGGTATGTCACTGTTGTCAAATATAGCTTTTAATTGAATCTCTGTTGTTCTATTTATCAATGAGACTTGGGAGTCAAAGGGTGGGGTGAAAACCTGCTAGCTCAGAGAGGTTGAGTAGCAACTAGCTGACCTTCTCTTTTTGCCAATATCTCCAAAAGACAGCATCCTTCTGCTCACCAAAACAAAAGAAGTCATGCTACACTAAGTCCCTCCCTACTACTTCCTGTGTGTTTCTCTATCATCTTACAGATACTCTGTGACTCTCTATGATTACTTTCTGTCAACTAGTTGCTAACTTGGCCTTTGATCCAAGGTTGATTTTGTTTAATTAATGCAAATGCAAACTTGGGGCTCACAATGTGATCAAATATCCCACAACAAGATACAGAGAATAAAGTGTGTAGAATGAAACATAGTATATGAGAACAGAGTATAGAGAGTGAGGAGAACGGAAGAGAGAATGTGGTGAATGAAGAAAGCTGGAGAAAGGACCATGTAGAAGATGTATGGAGTACAGAGAGAAAAGGACACACAGAATAAAAGAGAGAGCATTGTAAATGGAGTAGGAGGCATGGAGAAAACACTGTAGAATGAAATATAAAGGAAGGGACCAGAGCATGGAGATAAGAGGTTGTGAATGTAGGGGAAAATGTTATGAATGGAGCATGGGGTGTGCAGTGTAGGCTATGCAGAGTGAAGCATGAAAACAGGGAATAGACTGAGTAGACTGGAAATGGAGTAGATAATATAGTGAACAGAGTATGAGGTATGGAGAATAGACACTGTTGACCAAACTATGGTATACAGGAATGCAGTATGAAGAGAAGCAAGTGGAGAAGGTAAGACCTAGCTCTGTGAATGGGGCATGAGGCACAAAGAATGATATAAGAAGAATGAGATAGACAATGTGTGAACAGTGTTGGATGAGAAGAGTAGAGGATGTCAGAGAGAACTTAGTGAATACAGTGTGTGGTGTAGACAATAGATTATGCACAATAAAGTATGAAGTACGGAGTTAGAAGAATGTAACACACAAAGGGGATGACATGGTGAATAGAGCTTAGGATTTGGAGATAGAGTGTGGGGAATGAAGTATGGAATATGAAAACCATGTAAAGAGAGAGGAGAATTGAGCATGGAAAGTGAAATGTTATATATATAGAGAAAAATATGCAAAGGTTATGGAACAGAGCATGGTGAGAAGAGAATGGAATGTGGGAGAATGTGGTGAATGGAGTAGGAGGTGCAGAGAAAAACTGTAGTTGGAAAAAGCGTATGGAAACTGTATTGAATGAGGTAACGGTGAATGTAGCAGGGCACATTTGAATGGGGCATGGGATACGCAGTGTAGAGCAGGCAGGATGAAGCATCAGAATAGAGAATGGCGTGAGGAGAATGAAAATTGTGGATGACATGTTGAACAGAGTATGAGGTATAAAGAACAGACCATGCAGAATGAAGTACAGCACATGGGAACACAATATGGCAAGAGAAAAATGGACAATGGAGAGAACCAGCCCTTGGATGGAGCATGAGGTGTGGGGAATCAAGTAAGTACAATAAAATGTGGACTACAGAGTGAGGAGGATGGAAAACAGAAACTATAACATGGCAAGTGCAACATGGAACGTAGAAAATAGAGTGTGTGGAATGAAATTTAGAGTATGAGAACAGAGTATGGAGGGATGAGAAAGAAGTGTGGAGTATGGATTGAGAAGAGTAGAGGAAGGACCATGGTGAACAGTCGTGATGTAGAGAGAGTGAGTAAGTAGAAAGACATTTGGGAACACAACGTGGAGTGAGGTGACTAGAGAATGCTCGGCACTGGTGAGTGGCGCGTGAGATAACAAGAACAAACTATGTACAATGATATTTTGTGTGTTAAAACAAGGAATGGAGTGAGGAGAATGGAGAAAGTAAGGGAGAACTTAGCCAGTGGAGAGTGAAGTCTAAAGATTTATCTATGTAGAATGAAGTATGCAGCATAGAGTGAAGAGGATGTAAAATGGAGGGGGAAAACCTCAACGGTTAGTGATGTATGGAAATGAGTATGTGGAACGATGTGGGGGACAGCAACAAAGTGTGACACGAGGAAAGAGAAAATGGGACGAGAACAGGGTGAAAGGAGAATTGTGTATGCATCATAGAGTATGAGGTTGAAGTGAGGGGACAGAACATGGAGTGAGGAAAACAGAAAACTGGAGCCGTAACTGGTCTATCCAGCATGAAGCATGGAGATAGGATGCAGAATGAACTTTTGAGGGTGAGGAAAGAGTTTTGGAAGGAGGAGAATGGACAATGGAAAGAAAAACACGGTGAATTAAATATGATGTGTAGAGAAAACACGAAGTAGAATGAGGCATCGATTGTGGGGCTAGAGTATGGAGTCAGGAAATGGTGAGGTGGGGAGAACCTGGTAAGTGGAGCAGGAGGTATGTAGTATAGAGTATGAAGAATTAGATATGAGGAGACAGAATGGAGGAGAAGAATGGAAAATGGATTAATAACATGTGGTATAGAGAATGGACTATGGAGAGCAAAGTATGACACATTGGAACAGAGTGTGGAGGATGGAGAGGAGAGCTGAGTGGATAGCACACGAAGTATGAAAGATAATGTATAGGGTGAAGTATGTGGTGTGAGAGCAGTGTGCTGTGTAAGAAGAGTAGAGAATGCCAGAGATACAGTAACCTGACGATACTGTGCACAATGGAGTACAGAGTCTGAAGTGAGAATGGAAAACAGAGGGGATAACATGGTGAATGCAGCAGGGGATATGGATGCTAGGGTGTACAGAATGAAGGATAGAGTGTAAGAACAGTGTGTAGCGAGGGAATGGTAATGTAGAGGGGAACATGGTGAATGGATCAAGAGGTGGGTAATATACAGCATGCTGAATGGAATATGGGAACAAAGTACGGTATGTGAAGAGAATGGAAATGAAGCAGAGAACACGGTGAGGAGAGTATAATGTGCCGAGAATAGACTATACAGAAGGAAGTATAGTCTATATAGAGAGAAAAAAGAATGGATAAGATAGTATGAATTACAAAGAGTAGAGAATGTAGAATGAAGCATACAACATGGGAACAATATTTTGTGTGTCAAACGTAGCATATGTAAGGGAGAAGGTAGTGAATAGAGTGTGAGTTATGGAGAAGTGATTATGCACAATGAAGCATGGAGTGTGAAGTGAGGAGAGTGGAGAACAGAGAATACCATGAATGGAGGAAGGTGTCCTGGGTGTATTGATTTTAGAGCACATAGTCTCAAATGTGGAGCATGACATGAGGAAACTGGGAATGGAAGGGAGAACATCACGGGTAGACTGTGGTGTATGGAGATTAGAAAGTACAGAATGAGGCAGGGAGTGGGGAGACAGTGAGGAGAATGGAGAGTTAAGGACAGAACAGTGTGAACAAAGACTGAGGTGTGAAGGATAGAGCATGTAGAACTATGTATGAAGAATGGAAACAATGTGGAGTCAGGAGAATGGAGGCGAGACCAGGGGGAAAAGAAGCATGATTTATGGAGAATAAAGTCAGTGGAAAGAACTGTATAAACAGACTATGGGTGAGAAAAACAGGGAATGGAGGGTAAGTTTGTTATGGAAGTGTGATGCATGGAGAATGGACCACATTGATTGAGGTATGGGGTATAAGAACTGAGTAGTCGGGAGAATGGAGAATGGTGGGAAGAAGGTGGTTAATAAGGCATGATGTAAAGAGTAAAGCATGCAGGAAGAATTATGAGAAAAGAAGAATTATGAGAAATATGGAGTGAATAGAAGGGGGTACGGAGGGAAGAGCTCTGTAAATGACGTGTGGAGATTATCCTGAGTATAAAGTGTGTAGTATGGGATGAGGTGAATGCACAATGCAGAGAAGAACATGCTGAATGGGTCATGATGTGTGGAGATGAATCTATAGAATGATATGTAAAGTATACTGACAAGGTATGGTGGAGAACTTGAAAAGTGGGAAGAAGAATGTGGTACATTGAGAACTAGGCATGCAGTGTAGGATATGTAGAATGAAGCACAGAATACTGAGTGAGAACAATGGAAAATATGGGGATAACATGAGGCATAGAGAATAGAGTGTGTGTGCAGAGGGAAGTGTGGAGCATGGGAACAGTGTAGAATGAGGAGAATGGATAATGGATGGAGAACATGGTGAAGTACATAGGATAGAACAGTGAGGAAGTGGAGGATGGAGGGGAGAACAGTGTGAGTGCTGTGTGAGATATGGATGACAAAATTTATAGAATTATGTATGGAGTACAGGAACAATAGACAGAGGCGAATGGAAGGGATGGGGCATGATGTATACAGAATAAAGTAACTAGAAAGAAGTATGTGAACAGACTATAATAAGGAGAATGGAGAGGAGAAGTTGATTAATGTGCTGTCAGGTAGGGAAAACAGACTACATAGAATGAAATGTGAAATGTCAAGTAAAAAGGGTGGGGGATGGAAGGGAGAGCTCCATCACCAGAGTGTGTGATACTGAGAACAGACTATGATGAAAACAAGTATGAAGTAAGAGAACAGAGTGCAGAGTAAAGAGAGTGGTTGACAAATAGACTATGAGGGACTGAGAACATAGTACATAAAATGAAATGGAGGCAGAAGAATGGCAAATAGAGGGGAGAGCATAGTGAAATGTGCATGGTGGATAAGGTGAGTATGTAGACTAAGCCATGAAGCATAACAACATAGGGGTATGGAGAACCTGAAGACGGTTAGAACACGGCAAATGCAGCATTAGGTATGTAGCAGAGAGTGCAGACTTAATACGGGAGCAAAGTGTGAGGTGAGGAGAACTGGAAAGAGAGAGGATAGCATGGTGAATGCAGCGTGGACTGCAGTCTGTAGGGTGAAGCATAAGAACATAGTATGAAGTTAGAAGATTGGAGAATGAAAGGGAGAACGTAGTAAATGGAGTGCTAGGGATGGAGAAAATACCGTGCAGAAGGATGTATGCAGTGTGGGGACAAAGTATGAAGTGAGAAGAAGAGAAAATGGAGTAGCTGACACTGTGGATAGAATGTTAGGTACAGATAATGGACTACACAGATGGAACTCTGGCATAGAGAATCAAGAGTAAGGAGAGAAAACAGAGGGAACGCACTGGGAATGGGGCACAGAGAATAGAGTAAGTTGAATGAATTACTCACCATGGGACCAGTGTTTTATGTGAGAAGAGTAGAGAATCTAAGGGAGAACTAAGTTAATGAGTATATGACACAGAGAATGGACTATGAACAATAAAGAATGGAGAATAAGGTGAGAAGAATGGGGAAAATGGATAATATGTATGTAGCCTGAGACATGAAGAATGAAGTGTGTAGAATGGAGTATGGAGTAAGAAAACCATATTGAGTGAGGAGAATGAAGAGTGGAAATGAAGTATATGACAATCAAGTCTGAAGTATGGGAAAAGCTTATGTAGAGGATGTAAGGAGTATGAGAACAGAGTATAGAAAAAGGAGAATAGATCGTGGAATGGAGAAGATGGTGAATGGAGTGGAAGGTACGGATTTAAAACTGTACAATGAAAATAAAACGCTGGATATGGGTACAGAGCATGGAGTGAAGAGAAACGAAACACAGGAGAGAACGTGGTGAATGTATCATGAGGTATGCAGTATGGTGCGGGTGATCAGAGCATGGAGTGAGAAGAATGGAAAACGGGGGCTATAATGTGCTGTATACAGTACGGCATACAGAGAACAGATGGCAGAATAAACCATGTGTATGGGAACAGAGTGTGGTGAGAAGAGAATGTGGAAATATGGGGCTAATACTGGGAACAGAGCATGAGATAAGGAGAATGGAGCCTGTGGACTAAAGGACATGATGTGGGAACAGTGTGTTGGGCAAGAAGAGTAGAAGACATAAAGGAGACCTTAGTGAGTAAAGTGTGAGGTGCGAAAGCAGATGCTGCACATGAAGCATCAAATGTGGACAGAGGAGAATGGAGACTAAAGAAGGGGAAACGGTGAGCTGGAATGAGGCATGCAAATTAGAGTGCACAGTATAAAGTATGGACTATGGTATGAGGAGGTTAGAATGGAAGAGAAAACAGGGAAAGTGTACTGTGCAATCAGAACTGAAGAATGGAGCATGGAGTATAGAAAGTACAGAGAACGGACAAAGCTGTAGAGATCACTGTGAATGCAATGTGAAGTAGGAACAATAGAATATGTAGAATTGGGTATGAAGTATGTGAGCAGAGGACAGAATGAGGAAAAATGAAGGGCTGGTGGAGCATGAAGACTATAGAATCAAGTAAGTAGAAAGAAGTGTGTGAACAGACCATAGCATGAGGATAATGGAGAACTGGGGCAGGGGATAACCTCATCAATGACATGTGAGGTACCAAGAGTAGACTATGGGTAATGAAGTATGGATTACAGTGATTATGGAGTGAGGTAAATGGAGAATGGAAGGAAGAACTTGGTGAATGGATGATAAAGTGTGGAGAACAGAGTATGTAGAATGAAGTATGGAGTATCAAGGTTGAGGCATGCATGGGAGAGTACCATAGATGGAGTGTGAGAGACTGAGTTCGAGTGTGTCGAATAAAATGTGGTATACGGGAACCATGTCTACAGTCAGGAGGATGGGAATGGAAGGGAGAACATGGTGGACAAAGCGTTCGGTGTGCAGTGTAGAGTCTGCGTAATGAATTGTGACAACAGGTCAAGGAGTGAGGAAAATGAAAAAGAAATGTGATGCATGGTGAATGCAGCAAGAGTTGTGGAGAATGGAATGCGTAGAAGGAAGCATGGCATATAAGGCAGAGGATGTAGTTAGAATAACAGCAAAGGAAGGGAGAGCCAGCTGAGTGCAGGATAGTGAGTGAAGAATAAAGTACACAGAAAGAAGTATTGGAACGGAGTATGGAGAGAGGAGAATGGAGATCACAAGAGACTGCATGGTGAAAGGAGTATAAGTTACAGAGAACAGAGTGTATACAATCAAGTATGGAACATGGCATAAGGAGAAAGAA